>JACEIK010002081.1:86669-113842 GCA_018107945.1 Datura stramonium | reverse complement strand
TATTGTTATTTTTATGCTTGATAACCATGAAAACAAGTGGGTTAAGCTTGGGTGGAAGCTTGGAAGAGCAAACCTAGGCAAGAACATAAGAATGTAGGAAATAAGTTTTTGTCTTTTGATAAGATTTGTGGTTAGGATATGAATATACCTAATTTACCTTGCTTGGTTGATAAAATGGGAAGACAGAAAGACACCAACTTAGAATTGTACTCCACCACTTGTAGGAGTAGTTGTGAAGCTAAGTTTGGTTAAATGGTTGGAGGTACGGAAGTCCTCAATCAAGGGCATAAACTCCATAAACCACATCCACCTAGTGAATTGCCCACGCACTAGAAATGACATCCTCACTCAACGATGTAGTAGTGGGGCTAGTTTGTCGTGTTTAGAGGTTCGGAAGACCATGAACATGCAATTCCAATTTGTGAGACAACAATTGATAATTTCATACTTAACCCATTATGAATTGTAGCATTGCGTGATTATCCGGCCTTAATTCTAGTTTTGTTTTGTATTGCTTCCAGATTATTTCGTGTCACCACTAAGATTTAATTATAATTTATCGAAAACTTCTAAAATCAACTTCTTAACTAACACTTGAACTTGATAATTTGCTGAACCAGTCCCTGCGGGTTCGACATTCCAGCTCTTAAAAAGGGCCACTATATTACTTGTACGACCGTGTGCACTTGCATGTGCGCTGGAGCGCATCAATATCGATATCATGGTTTCATCCTTAGCCCTAGCAAGCTTTGGATGGCTCTACCCTCTTGAGTTTAATAGTTGGGACCATGTAAGCTCTATTGTGGTAGTGTTAGTTATATGGCGAGTCTCCCATTATTCCTCATGATTTTAGTTATGCATGCTTATCACTCATGATATATATATGTATATGTTCTAAAACAGGTTTGACCCAATATTCAGTTTTACCTATGATTATCAGATTTAAGCTTTGGGTCATTCGATTCAGTTATGATGTTATGTTATGTTCAGATCATGATTTCAGAAAATAGCATGCAAGCCCTACTCTCAGATTCTTGTTGATCATGTTTTATATTATGCATGTTTTAAATGATTTTACTTATTTAAGTGATTTTACTTTACCTCGCATGCTCGATACATTCCACGTACTGACCGCGTACTCTATGCTGTATCATTTCATGATACAGGCTCCGATCTCCAGACTCAGCCCCGCCACTAGCCAGCTTTGGAGTTAGCATCAGTCCCTGTTGGTGAGTCCTCATCTATCGAGAGCCCCTATTTTATTTAGTTATGTTGGCATATTTTTGGTTTTAGACTTAGAGATTTAGTTGGGGTCTTATCCCATCAACTTATCAGACTTAGAGGCTTTTCAGACAATTGATAGTATTCAGCTTCAAACTCGTGATTTATTTCTGGTTTATATGTTATGCTAGACTCCTGCTATGTTTATTATGTTAATTCTTCCGCTTTATTTGATTGAGTTAGATGTATGTTCATGCCATGGGTCGACTTGGAGTCTCTCGGGGCTCCTTGTTCCGTGTCTTGATTCAGGCCTATGTTTGGGTTGTGACAAACTTGGTATCATAGCCATAGGTTTGAAGTGTCATAGGGTGTTTGAAAGCTGCGTCAAGTAGAGTCTTTTTCATGGGTGTGAAGCGCATCACACTTATGATAAAGAGGATTGTGACGTTAAGGAAATGTTCCCTTCTTTCATGATCTATGTCATGCGATGAAATATTTCCTTATCCTTCTAACTCATGCTATTCGCGATTGCAGAATCATGGCTCCCTGCAGAGTTAACGGTAGAAGGAATGGAAATGGAAATGGCCACGAGGATGGAAATATGGATGGGCACTAACAAGCTCCACCAGTCCAGGAGCACCATACACCAGAGTCGGTTGCCCACGCTGAATTTAGAGCAGCCATTTAGATGCTAGCGCAGGCCTTGACCACTCAGGTCAACTAGTAGGTAGTGGCGCATGTCCAGCAAGTAGTCATAGATTTATTAAGGATGCACCCACCAGAGTTTCTTGGATCCAAGGTGGACGAGGACCCATATGAGTTTATCAATGAGATTGTGAAGATCACCCAGGTCATGGGGGTGAATGGAGTAGAGTGTGCTGATTTGGCCTCATATCAGTTGAAGGGGGTCACACACATTTGTTTTAGACAATGGAAAGATAGTAGGGCAGCCGGAGCAGGCCCTATAAGTTGGGAAGAGTTCCAAGTTGCTTTTTTAGATCGATTTTTCCCTCGTGAGATGAGGGAGTCGAAGGCAGCTGAGTTTGTGAATCTTAAGCAAGGGAAGAGGATGGTGCAGGAGTATGCCCTTGAGTTCACTCATTTGTCAAAGTACGCCCCAGAGTTAGTGTTGATCAGAGGGTGCGAGTGAGCAGGTTTGTTCACGGGGTGGCGGACTATTTATACAAGGATTGCAGGACTGCTATGCTCCATCAGGATATGGATTTCGCTCGGATAGTCTTACACGCCCAACAGATGGAGGTGGTGCATATGAGAGAGAGAAATGCCAAGAGGGCCAGGACAGAAAACTATTGATTCTCTCGGTAGAGGCCAGGTGGTGGGCACCGACAGCATACCTATCAGGGATCTTCAGCCCCAGCATCTTCAGTGAGGAGTGTACCATCTAGACCTAGGCACAATCAGAGAGGAAGAGCATCAGGCTCGCAGATTCCAGTATCTCAATTTGCGGCAAGTGTGGTCGGCGGCACACGGGTCGTGCTTGGCAAGTATAGGTGCTTGCTTTGGGTGTGGGAAGCTCGTACATATGCTCAGAGATTGAACAACAGCTAGACAGGACCATGATAAGGGCCGAGGTCCATCTTCCAGCTCAACATCTCCACTCTCATGCCCAGAACAGCAGGGGGCATCTACTAGCACAGGTGGCGGTCAACGTCAAAAATAGATTCTATGCCTTAGCATCTCGCTGGAGCAGGAGGTCTCCTAGAATGTAGTTACTGGTATGTTGCAAGTTTTCCATCTTGATATATATGCTTTGTTAGATCCAGGGGCTACCTTCTCTTTTGTGACACCTTATGTGGCTAGTAGTTTCGGAGTCAGTCCTAAAATCTTGTCAGAACCCTTCTCAGTCTCTACTCCAGTTGGTGATTCAGTTATAGCTAGATGAGTGTATACAAATTGCCCGGTCTCAGTCCTTCAAAAAATCACCTCAAAAAATCTAGTAGAGTTAGCCATGACTGATTTTGATGTTATTCTCGGCATGGATTGGCTATTTGCATGTTATGCATCAATTAATTGTAGAACCCGTGCAGTAGAGTTTCGATTTCTGGGTGAGCCATTCCTAGAATGGAAGGGTAGTTTAGCTGTGCCTGTAGGTTATTTCATTTCCTACCTTAAGTCTTGAAGGATGATTTCCAAAGGTTATGTGTACCATCTAGTTAGGATTAAGGATGCTACATCCAAGACCCTGACTATCCAGTCAGTTCCAGTAGTACGTGAGTACCCAGATGTTTTCCCTGATAATCTACCGGGTATTCTTCCCGAGAGTGAAATTGATTTTGGTATTGACCTCCTACCCGACACGCAACCTATATCTATTCCTCCCTACAGAATGACCCCAACTGGGCTAAAGGAGTTGAAAGATCAGTTGAAGGACCTCCTAGTCAGGGTTTCATCAGACCTAGCAAGTCTCCATGGGGTGCACCATTTCTATTTGTCCAAAAGAAGGATGGTTCCCTTTAGATGTGCATTGACTATCGACAGTTGAACAAAGTCACCATCAAGAACAGGTATCCTCTCCCCAAGATTGATGACTTACTTGACCAGCTTCAGGGTGCCAGGTGCTTTTCCAAGATAGACCTCAGATCTGGGTACCACCAGCTCAGGGTTCGAGAGATCTGAAAACAGCTTTCAGAACTCAGTATGGTCACTATGAGTTTGTAGTTATGTCTTTTGGACTAAAAAATGCTCCTGCAGATTTTATGGATCCGATGAATAGGGTGTTCAAGCAATATCTAGACATGTTCGTGATCGTGTTCATTGATGACATCCTTATATACTCTCGGAGCGAGGAGGAGCATGCTGCTCATTTGAGGGTGGTGTTGCAGACTTTGAAGGATCATTAATTATATGCAAAATTTAGCAAATGTAAGTTTTGGTTAAATTTCATGGCGTTCTTGGGTCATGTGGTATCTAATGAGGGGGTGCAAGTAGACTCGCAAAAGATAAAGGTGGTGAAAAATTGGCCCAGACTAGTGAATTCTTCAGATATCAGGAGTTTCTTGGGCTTAGCTGGCTACTATCGGAGATTTGTTGAGTGGTTTCATCTATTGCAGCACCATTGACTAAGCTGACCTAGAAGAAGGTAAAGTTCCAATGATCGGAGGATTGTGAGAAGATCTCCCAAGAGTTGAAGGCTCGACTCACCTCAACACCAGTGTTGACCCTACCCGAGGGCACGAATGGGTTTGTGGTTTATTGTGATGTTTCAAGGATCATACTTAGATGTGTATTGACGCAACACGGAAGAGTTATAACTTATGCTTCTAGACAGCTGAAAGTGCATGAAAAGAATTACCCGACTCATGATCTTGAATTGGCAGCGGTTGTATTTGGCTTGAAATTATGGAGACACTATCTGTTCGGGGTCCACGTAGATGTGTTTACGGACCACAAGAGCCTACAATATGTGTTTATTCAGGAGGATCTCAATCCGCATCAAAGGAGGTAGTTGGAGCTACTCAAGGATTATGACATGAGTGTCCTATACCACTGGGGCAAAGCCAATGTAGTAGCAGACACTCTTAGTAGACTATCTATGGAGAGTGTGTCCCCATGTAGAGGAGGAGAATAAGGAATTGGTGAAATATGTTCCTAGACTTGCATGGTTGGGAGTTGGTTTGGTCGACTCGACAGATGGTGGAATAATTATTCAAAACGGGCCAGAATCATCCTTGGTGACCGATGTAAAAGCTAGACAAGACGAGGACCCTATCTTGGTGAAATTGAAGGAAGCTGTTCAGAATCAAAAGGTAGAGGTCTTCTCCAAAGGGGGAGATGGTGTTCTTTGATATCAGGGTCACTTGTGTGTTCCGAACATTGATAATTTGAGAAATTGGATGTTATATAAGGCTCACGATTCCAGATATTCGATTCATCCAAGTGCACTAAGATGTACTGTGACCTACGAGAAGTCTATTAGTGGAATGACATGAAGAAAGACATCGCAGAATTTGCAGCTAAGTGCCCAAACTGTCAGCAAGTGAAGGTTGAGCATCAGAGACCCGGAGGTGTGCTCCAAGATATTAGCATCACTACATGGAAGTGGGAAGATATCAACATGGACTTCATTATAGGTTTTCCTCGCACTCGCAGACAGTATGACTCCATTTGGGTTGTTGTGGACAGGTTGACCAAAGCAACTCATTTCTTACCGGTCAAAACTACCGATTCCATGGAGGATTATGCTAATTTATACATTTGAGAGTTGGTTCGGTTGCATGGAGTGTCCTTGTCCATCATATCAGATAGAGGTACCCAGTTTACCTCTCAGTTTTGGAGATCGTTTCAAAAAGGACTTGGTACCCAGGTTAAGCTTAGTAAAACATTTCAACCACAAATGGATGGTCAATTGGAGCGGAAAATTCAAACTCTCGAGGACATGTTGAGAGCATGTGTGATTGACTTCAGAGGTAGTTGGGACGATCATTTTCCTCTTATTGAGTTTGCATACAACAACAGCTACTATTCTAGTATTCAGATGGCTCCGTTTGAGGCTCTTTATAGGCAGAGATGTAGATCGCCTATTGGTTGGTTTGAGGTTGGTGAAACTGTGATGATAGGGCTAGATTTAATCTATGAGGCCATGGAAAAAGTGCAACTCATTTGGGACAGGTTCAAAACAGCTCGGAGTTGCCAAAATTCCTATGCCGAGTGAGAAGGAGAGAACTTGAGTTTGAAGTTGATGATTGGGTGTTTATAAAGGTGTCTCCCATGAAGGGAGTGATGATATTTGGAAAGAAAGGAAAACTCAGTCCTCGTTATGTTGGCCCCTACCGGATTGTGAATTGGTTGGCAAGGTGGCATATGAATTGGAGTTTCCCTCAAAATTAGCTTCCGTGCATCCTATTTTTCATGTATCGCTCTCAACGAAGTGTTTGGGTGATCCAACTCTAGGTGTCCTGGTGTATAGTGTTAGTGTGAAAGACAACCTTAGATATGAGGAAGTTCCAGTGGAAATACTAGATCATCAGGTTCGAAGGCTAAGAAACAAGGAAGTAGCTTCAATCAAAGTTTTATGAAGGAATCAACATGTGGAGGAAGCTACTTGGGAAACCAAAGCGGACATAATGGCTAGAGACCCACATTTATTCTTTACTGGCTCATTTCTAGTTTGAGGTATCAGTTCTTGCCCTAAAACTCTATTCAATTTCGTGTTTAGTTCATGTGCCCTAGTTTCTTTCATGTATATGGATGTATGTATGATTCATGAATTCAGTTCAGCCATGTAGTTTAAATCGGAGTTAGTCATTCCGTCAGTTTTCAGCTTGTATGATCAGTAATTGAGTATGATGATTACATTTCTCTGTTTTCTGTATGTTTTCCCACATTCGAGGACGAATGTTCCCAACTGGAAGATATTGTAATACCCCAGAAGTGTTTAAGGCTAGAACGGGAAGTGGAAAAGAAGATCAGCAAAAAAGTATGGGATTTCCCCTCAGACGACCCGAGGTACGAGTCGTTAGAAGGAACGACGGGCCATTGGAAGTGGCCGTGGTGAAAAGTTGTAGAACTGGATTGGGAAATAATAGGACTCACAAAGACCCGTTGGTGGTTGTAACGGGCCGTTGGATTGGAGTGGTGGTGAGGCTGGTCGCTATCAGGGAGGAAGCGATGGGTCTTGAGACGACTCGTTGTTGGTAATAACAGGTCGTGGTATGTACCCGTTGGAAGGACTTTCAGGTTAGTGGCAGTGGTGACGACGACTGGTAACCACGAGTCGTTGGTGGTTGGCACGACTCGTCCTGTTCGGTCGTTGTAGGAGATTAGAGACCTGAATTCAGGGAGTAGCAACGAGTGGTAACAATGGATCGTAGGAGCTCACAACGGATCATACTGACATCCGTTGTCATCGGCAGTTTATTTTTTTAGTAAATTCATTAAGGGTATTTTCGTCATTCTTAAGTCCTAGGGTCCTAAACTACATCGTTTAAAGCTCGAAATGAAGTGTTTTATGAAGGGTAAATCTATTCTAGGCTCATTCTCACCCATGCATGCAAATTTAAGGGTTTAGAAGGTGATCAAGTTAGGATTTCTTCAAGCTTTTCTTCAATCTTTCATTGGGCAATCAAGGAGTGGTAAAATCAGTTCTTCCCCAGGTATGTAGGGTTATGAATGGGTGAATCCGTTCAGACCCACTCCCAATCTCACTCTAAATTATGAAAATTCATATGTTGAACCTATGGGGTTTCAACCCAATGCATGAAATTCCTAATTTTCTACATGGGTATGATCTAAATATGTTTCTACGATTGAATTATGATTCATAGGCAAGTTTTACATTATTTTCAATTATATTCAAGCTTTATAAATTAAAATTTCCATTTATGAGAAGTTTATAAAAGTTGAGATTTATGATGAATGTTCAAGTATGATGAGATATTATTGATGAAAAATATATTTTCAAGTTACCCATGTTTATGATCATGTTTTCAAGTGAATTAATTATTTTCAAGCATTTTTTAAGTATTGGGCAATGCCCATATGTTCAAGTATAATTTATGATTTCACGAATAAGCTTACCACATGGTTTTGGAGTTAAGACTCCCATTTATATTTAGCTTGTGGTATGGTTTGAGCAAAAGCTCCTCATATAGGACTTCAGATTTGATGTGTATTTAATTATTCAACTTCGTCAATAGATGATGGTAAGCTTCGTTGAAAAATGATGGAGAGCATATGCAGGTTTTTGAGAGTAGAGTCTAGCACCGAGTAGGCTAAGGGTCGATCCACCCTATGCCTCAGAACTACGCGCCAACGTAGTTTATACATATATACTCTGGGACATCCCTTGTGAGCTATCCCCTGCCCCGAATGGGCCTTGAGCTTGATATCGATATCATGGTTTCGTCCTTAGCCCTAGCAAGCTTTGGCGGCTCTGCCCTCTTGAGTTTAATAGTTGGGACCACGTAAGCTCTATCGTGGTAATGTCGGTTATATGATGAGTCTCCCATTGTTCCTCATGATTTCAGTTATGCATGCTTATCACTCATGATATATATATATATATGTGTGTGTGTGTGTGTGTGTGTTCTAAAACAGGTTTGACCCAATGTTCAGTTTTACCTATGATTATCAGATTTAAGCTTTGGGTAATTCGATTCAATTATGATGTTATGTTATGTTCAAATTATGATTTCAGAAAATAGCATGCAATCCCTACTCTCAGATTCTTGTTGATCATGTTCTATATTATGCATGTTTTAAATGATTTTGCTTATTTAAGAGGTTTTACTTACCTTGCATACTCAGTACATTCCACGTACTAACCGCATACTCTATGCGGTATCATTTCATGATACAGGCTCTGATCTCTAGACTCATCCCCGCCACTAGCCAGTTTTAGAGTTAGCATCAGTCCCTGTTGGTGAGTCCTCATTTGTCGAGGGCCCCTCTTTTATTTAGTTATGTTGGCGTATTTTCGATTTCAGACTTATAGAGTTAGTTGGGGTCTTGTCCCATCAACTCATCAGACTTAGAGGCTTTTCAGACAATAGATTGTATTCAGCTTCAGACTCGTGATGTATTTCTAGTTTATATGTTATGCTAGACTTCCACTATGTTTATTATGTTAATTCTTCTGCTTTATTTGATTGAGTAGATGTATGTTCATGCCATGGGTCAACTTGGAGTCTCTCGGGGCTCCTTGTCCCATGTCCCGATCCGGGCCTATGTTCGGGTCGTGACAATGGCAATCGTGGAAAGTTCCAGGAGGAATTGCATAGGCCAAGTGTCTTGGTACAGGTGGCAATCACGAGTCGTGACACCTACCTAAGACCCCTACCAAGGAATCGTGGAAAATACCAGAAGAATAGAAGGCTGGGAGAACTCAAGGTACAATAAGGAGTCACGGATCTTTGAACTGAGGTACGAGTTGTACTAAGCCATCCGTGGAAGATACAAAGGATGCCATCAAGTGCAAGTTCAAACCACGGGAAGATTGTACGACTTTTAGGTTCTTGGTATGAGTCATACTAGAAGTCAACACTTAGCCAAATTCAGCAGAAGCCAGCCAATGTATGAGTCAAGGTACGACCCGTACAATTCTGTTACGGGTTGTAGGTGAAGGCAGCGATAGTTTTTGGTAGTTTTCTTGTTTACTTGGGAGAGGTTTCCAATTGTTTGTATAAATATTTTTAGGTTATTTTCAGTAGGGAGACACGATTAGACACGATGAGAGTCAAGAACTAAGTTTTTCTCACGTTGTTAACAATTAATTCAAGTTTTGGAAATTTTCTTGTTTGGGATTTCTTCATTGTTCTTGAGTTTTTCTTCTCAATTCTTGTAATAATCAAAGCAGGTTTTCTTTCAATCATCATTGTAAGTATTCAATTATGTATTAGTCTATGAATGCTAATACCAACCTTACAATCAAGAGGCTAAAACCTCCACAACTAGAATTGTGGGAACCATGACAAATTAACGAACCAGGGTTACACAAAGTGATTCGAAACCAATGCTAAACACTTGTATTGTATTCTCTTCATCTTTAATGTTTCTTAATGAAGCGCAACGTTAAGCTTTGCCTGAATTCTTTACTTGCTTGAATCTAGAGAAGTAAAGATCAGGAAAAGAGAATTACAACAAAGCCTTGATCTTTATGGGTCATTGTATGACTTGAGCTGTGGTCGCAGGATAGTTAATTTGGAACAAGTTGATAACGGTTGAATTGAAATCGCTCATGATACCTAACCCGGTGATTGAGTATAGTCATCCAATAGGGACGGACCAGTCGTTTGGATGAACCCTAGTTATCAGTTCTACAAGTAAGCATTGGGATAGATCACGAGTGTAAACCCGAAATAGTTATGAACTCATGCGGAATACTTACCCTAGTTAATTGCAATTCTTGATAAACAACAAGGAATTCTCAATCTTGTTTTACAATTACTTTATAAACCCCCCAATCTAGAGATAACATACTTAAAAACTTAAATACCTGCATTAGTCTATATCTTACCATATTCCTTGTGGGGTCTTCCCCAACCTTTGTTGGGTTCTTTACGGATAATGTCCGCTTCATGCTTTATCAGGATTGTGAGTTTGAGCATTATCAAGCCTCAATTTTTTAGGGGCCCTAAGACATTTCTTTAGTGGCCTAGAGGTTAAGCCAGCCCTTCTTGAGCATAACTAAGTAGAAAGAAACCATGAACATAACATAAGCGGAAGACTGAATATCATAAAGCATAAACATAGACAACAAGTCAACAGCGCTGAACCATCTAATACATAGTTATCTGAAAAGCCTCTAGTCATAGACGAGCTGATGGGACAACACCCCAACTAGCTTTGCCAATATCTGAAAACTGAACGACATAAACAAAAGAAACATATGGCAAAACTGATGTCCTCGGATCATAAGGACTCACCCAAAACTGGAATTGGACTGATGTGGGAGCGAAGCTGACGTTGGGGCTAAGACTAATCACCGAGCCTATATCATTAGACGATATAACATAGAAGTATGGGGTTAGTACTTTGAATGTACTAAGTATATAAGGTAAGTAAATCATTCTAGTAAAGCAATAGTCTGAAATAATGAGTATAAGGTAAGCTGGGACATGAGAGTAAGGAGAACATGCTAAAATCATGATCATGAGATAGTCATAAACATGAGTTCTTCATCATAAGTTGAAGCATAATCACCTAAGGTTTTGAAAGTAAAATCATATAATTTAACATGTTTGAAAATGTAAGTAAAAGGTCATAATCTGAGAAATGGGTCAATTATACCATAAAACATGATACCATAAGTCCTGTACATGAATAGCTTAAAACATGAGGAACTGTGGGGACTTCATCATAAACAACACCATCTTGAATGAGCACATGATGCCCCAACTATCTCAAGTGGGTAGAGCCGTTCTAAGCCTTGCCAGGGCAAAGAATGATAAAGGAGTGATATCACTTGTAATCATGAGCCTAGTAGCGTAAGGGAGATACTCTCAACTAGCGAGGCTGGTGAGACGTCCTTATCCTATGGTGGCATGTAGTTTTGAGACCTGGGTATGCTGAACCCCGACCCACTTGGTTCTAGATACTACTCTCAAAACATGCATATTGCTCATAGACATAATAATGAAAACATACTTGGGTTTACATGGGCTAGATAGAAAATATGAAAATGATAGTCATACTTGTCATACGTGAACTAGCCATGAAAAAAATATCGTCAATTCAACCATGATATATAAACTTGAGATTTATGAAATTATACATAATTGAGTAAGATCATCATAAATTGAAAACCATAAATTCATGATAGAATATAGTAGAGTACATGCATTCATAATCATAAAGCATGGATTGAATTATAAGAGACTTGAATTCATAAGAGATCATAAGAGATTTCATGAGAATTGAGTCTAACCCTATAATTTCTTAAGATCATGCTTGGAGACTTGAATTCATGAGATTAAGATGATATTGGGATTGAGGATGGAAGAATTCCACCATTCATGATCCTACATACCTAGGCTTGCAGGAAGTGACAGCATTACAAATGAACCGTCATGCCACTGATGGCATACGTAACAGTCGTCCAAAAGGTGATGGACTATCACTGGTGATGTTCAGGTTTGAAAGCATGGATGATGGCCCATCACAGACCTAGCGGTGCTAGCGACGGCCATCAGAGCAGTGATGGACCATCGGTTGAGCTGTCGAAGGAAGTCGAAGGAAAATTTTTTGAACTCTGGGGTGACGACAGATCTGAAGGATCATCAGAGTCGTGACGGCCCGTCACTTATATTGTCAGAAGGAGATTTTGGCCGACTTCATTATTTTAGGGCAAAGACACGATTGACGGACCATCGAGTGTGTGACGGCACATCACGGGTACCGTCGGGGTGCCTAGTTGTGAAAATTTTGCCTGATTATCAGGGGCAATTTTGTAATCACCCATGCTTTTAACTCCTATACTACGTCATTTTAAGCCCTGAAAGCAGTGTATTATGGGAGTTTAACCCATTCTAATGCATTCAACTCCCATGCATGCAAGTTTAGAGGGTTCCATTGAAGAGCAAGCTTAGAATCCTCCAATTTTCCTCCAAATCTCTTGGGCTTTCAAAGTCAAGTTAAGATTCAGTGTAGGGCCATGAATGAGAGTTTTCTTTCACTCTCATGCCCAAACTTCTCCTCAAGTTCATGAATTCAAGTGTTAATTCAAGTGTATGATCCTATGAGGTTTTAACCCAAACTTCATGTTTCAAAGCATGTTTTAAGATTCATGGGCATATTTAATGGACTAATTGATTATAAATTAATGATTTCAAATTTTAGAAGATTATGCCCAATTATGCTAGTTCTGAAAAAGTTAGTGTGTAATTTCAAGTATGATGAAGTATCTAGCGTGTATGCATATTTACGGATTAACCATATATAAATCTATGATTTTGACTAGTGAAGTCTATTTCAAGTATGCATGATCTTTATATTTAGGGTAATCCCACTTAGATTTAGCATGTTTTCATGACTCGGTTGAGTTATATAAATCAGCTTACCATATGATTTTGGAGTCTATACTCCCCTATTCAGCTTATGGTATGTTTGGAGCCAAGACTCCCCGTATTCAAATTTCAGATTATGCATGTAATTACATTATCAGCTTCATTGAAAAATAATGGTTTCAGCTTCGTTGAAAACTGATGGAGAGCACCTTGTGTGTTTTTGAGAGCAGTGTCTAGCATCGAGTAGTTTAGGGGTTTATGAAAACCCCGGGTCTCAGAACTACATGTCAACATAGAATTATCCAGTTACTTTGGGACCTCCCTTGTGAGCTTTCCCCTGTCCCGAATAGGCCTTCAGCTTGATATCGATATCACGGTAGTGACCTTAGCCCTGACAAGGCTTTGGATGGCTCTGTCCACTTGAGTGTAACAATTGGGATCATGTAAGCTTTATCGTGATAGTGTCGGTTATATAATGAGTTTCCCATTATTCCTCATGATCTCAGTTATGCATGTTTATCTATCATGATATTATATTTTCAGCAGGTTTGACCCAATAATCAGGTTATCAATTTTTACTTATGAATCTCAATTTTAGATTTGGGTCATTCGGTTCAGTTAGGAGATCCAGCTTATGTCTATTCATTTATTCAGAAATCAACATGTAGTCTTTACTCTTAGAATCTTATGATGTCATAATTTATGATATGCATGATTTCAGTTTTACTTACTTACCCTGTTTTACTTACTTTGCATACTCAGTACATTTCAAGTACTAACTACATACTCTATGTTGTATCGCTTCATGATACAGGTCCTTGTGATTAGACCTAGACGCACCGTTAGTTTTGCCATCATTCCATCTCAGACCTTATCTTGGGCGAGTCCTCATCCTTCTAGGACATCTATCTTTCAATAGTGTTAAGTTAGTTGTTTCAGACTTAGTGATAGTTGTGGGCTTTTCCTAGCATCTCTTCAGTTATTATAGGCCTTTTAGACATAGACTTATATATTTAGCTTCGGATTTAGTGTTATGATGTTATTGTTGGATAGATGTTTTGTTATTCAGACTTCTGCTATTTTAGAATTTAGTTATCAATTTATGTTGATCTTTAGTTATCATGTTCATGCTATGGGTTGATTTGGAGCCATTTATGGTCCTAGGTTCCGCGTCTAGACCCGAGCCTATGTTCAGGTCGAGAAAAACTTGGTATCAGAGAATTAGGTTTAGAGTGTCCTAGGGTGTATGAAAGCCGTGTTAAGTAGAGTCTTTTTTATGGCTGTGAAGCACGCCACACTTATGATGAAGAGGCTACGAAATATTTTAGGAAACTTCCCTTTCATGATTCTATCTCGTGCTATAAGTTCAACTCTCTATATCCCTCTAACTCCAGCTTTACGCGTTTGCAAAATCATGCCTCAATGCTGAGTTAATGGAAGAAGGAATGGCAACAGAAATAGAAATGGCCATGAGGATGGCCTTGGAGATTGGCATCAGCAAGTCCCACCAGCCCAGAGAATCTTGTGCTGGAGCAGGTTGCCCATGCTGAGTTCAGCGCAACCATTCAGAAGTTGGCACAAGTGTTGACCTCTTAGGTCAATTAGAAGGCAATGGCTCATATTCCCTAGAATGGGAATGTCGCGTCGGCTAGAGCCGGAATTTCCTCAAGATGAATCCCCCTGAGTTCCTTGGGTTGAGAGTGGATGAGGACTTACACGAGTTCATTGAGGAGATCCAGAAGATCACCCAAATTATGGGGCTGATGGGAGAGGAGTGTGCAGACTTAGCCTCCTATCAGTTGAAAGGGGTCGCTCATATATGGTATAGGTAGTGGAAGGATAGCCGGGGAGGCGGAGTGGGTCCTATTGGTTAGGATGAGTTTCTCACCGCATTCTTAGACCGATTCTTTTCCCGGGAGATGAGGGAAATCAAGGCAACCGAGTTCGTGAATTTGAAACAGAACAACATGACCGTCCAAGAGTATGCTCTAGAGTTCACCTGATTGTCCAAATATGCACCGGAGATGGTGGCCGATTAGAGGGCTCGGGTGAGTAGATTTGTGAATGGAGTAGCGGACCACTTGGTCAAGGATTGCAGGACCACCATGCTACATCAAGACATTGGTTTCTCCCGATTGATCTTGTATGCCCAGCAGATAGAGGCAGTACATGTGAGGGAGAGGGAAAGAAAAGCTAAGAGGGCCAGGACAGACAATTTTTGGTTTTTCCATCAAATAACTGGTGGTGGACATCGTCAGCAGTTCCACCAGAGATCATCAGCCCCAGTGCCGTCATTAGCTAGTGTGCCATCTAGGTCTAGGAACGATCAGAGGGAAAGATATCAGGTTCTCGAGGTCAGGGGAGCAGGTCAATAGAGCCCAGCATTCCAGTTTGTGATAGGTATGGTAGGAGGCACACCGGTCAGTTCTTAGCAGGTTCAGGGGCATGTTTTGGGTGTGGAAAGCCTGACCACATGCTCAGAGATTGTCCAACGGCTAAACAGAGCCACCGTAGAGACTGTGACTCAGTTACTAGTTTAGCAGCTCCACTAGCATGCTCAGATCAGCAGGGTGCATCCACTAGTGCAGGTGGTGGTCAGTGTCAGAACAGGTTTTATGCCCTCTCATCATGTCAGGAGTAGGAGGTCTCTTCGAGTGTGGTCACTAGTATGTTACGAGTATTCCATATTGATGTTTATGCATTATTAGATCCAAGAGCTACTTTATCTTTTGTGATGCCCTATGTTGCTATTAGTTTCATAGTCAGTCCCAAAATCTTATTAGAAACCTTCTCAGTCTCTACTCCAGTCAGTGACTCAGTTTGAGCTCGACGGATATACAGAAATTGCCCTGTCATTGTCTTTCAGAAAGTCACGTCAGCCGATCTAGTAGAGTTAGACATGATTGATTTTGATATTATCTTTGGTATGAATTGGTTGCATGCATGCCTCAGTGAATTGTAAAACCTGTACGATAGAGTTCCAATTTCCGGCTGAGCCAACCTAGAATGGAAAGGTAGTTCAGCTGTGCCTATAGGTCATTTCATTTACTACCTTAAGGCCATAAGTATGATTTACAAGGATTGTGTTTACCATCTAGTTTGGGTTAAGGATGCTACATCCGAAACCCCAACTCTTTAGTTAATTCCTATAGTGTGTGAGTATTCTGAGGTTTTCCCAGATGATCTACCAGGAGTCCCTCCCGAGAGAGAGATTGACTTTGGTATTGACCTTCTTCTTGATACGCAACCTATATCTATTCCTCATTACATAATGGGTACAGTTGAGCTAAAGAAGTTGAAAGAATAGTTGAAGCATCTCTTAGATAAAGGATTCATCAGACCTAGCAAGTCCACGTGGGGTGCACCAGTTCTCTTTGTTCGAAAGAAGGATGGGCCTCTTCATATATGCATTGACTATTGGCAGTTGGACAATGTTACAATCAAGAACAAGTATCCCTTCCCCAAAATTAATGACTTGTTTGATCAACTTCAGTATGCTAAGTGCTTCTCAAAGATAGACCTCAGATCTGGGTATCATCAGGTCAGAGTTAGGGAGAGTGACATTTCGAAGATAGCTTTCAAGACTCGGTATGGTCACTATGAGTTTGTGGTTACGTATTTTAGACTAATGAATGATCCTGCAGCTTTTATGGATTTGATGAACAGGGTGTTCAAGCCATATTTAGATATGTTCGTGATTATCTTCATAGACGACATTCTCATATACTCTCGAGTGAGGAGGAGCATACCTGCTTATTTGAGGATGGTGCTAGAAACTCTCAAGGATCACCAGTTGTTTGGTAAATTCAGCAAGTGTGAGTTTTGGTTGGACTAGGTAGAATTTTTGGGCCACGTGGTGCCAAGTGAGGGTGTGCAGGTGGACTCTCAAAAGATAGAAGTCGTGAAGAATTAGCCTAGACCAGTTAATTCTTCGGATATCAGGAGCTTCTTGGGTTTAGCTAGCTATTACAGGAGGTTTTTTGAAGGATTTTCATCCATTGCAGCACCTTTGACCAAGTTGACCTAGAAGAAAGTTAAATTTCAGTGGTCGGATGTCTGTGAGAAGAGTTTTCAGGAGTTAAAGACTCGACTAAATTCAGCCGTAGTATTGACCCTACCTGAGGGTACAAACATATTTGTTGTGTATTATGATGCCTCTAGGGATTGGTCTTGGTGTGCATTGCAGCATTACCGGTTATTGCATATGCCTCTAGGCAGCTTAAGACTCATGAGAAGAATGACCCGACGTATTACCTAGAGTTGATAGCAATAGTGTTCGCATTAATGATTTGAAGAAATTACTTGTATGGGGTGCATGTAGATATGTTCACAGACCATAAGAGCCTACAATATGTGCTTACTCAAAAGGACTTGAATATGCGACAAAAGAAGTAGTTATATCTTCTCAAGTGTTATGACATGAGTGTCCTTTATCATTCAGGCAAGGCCAATGTAGTGGCGGATGCCCTTAGTAGGCATTCCATAGAGATTGTTTCTCATTTGGAAGATGGAAGGAAAGAATTGGTAAAGGATGTGCATCAGCTTGCACAGTAGGGGTTTGCCTCGTGGATTTGACAGATGGTGGTGTCATTGGCCAAAATGGTTTAGAATCTTCTATGGTGACTAAGGTCAATGCTAGGCAAGACAAGGATCCTATTCTGGTAAAGTTGAAGGAAGCGGTTCAAAATCAGAAGGTAGAGGTCTTCTCCCAAAGGGGAGATAGTGTACTTCGATATCAAGGTCATTTATATATTCAGATGTCGAATATTTGAGAGAGCGGATGTTGCATGAGGATCATGGTTCATGGTATTCTATCCATCCAGGTGCCACCAAAATGTACAAAAATCTACGGGAGGGCTGCTGGTGGAATGGAATAAAGACGGACATAGCGGAGTTTGTGGCTAAGTGTCCGAATTGTAAACAAGTAAAAATAGAGCATCAAATACCATAGATGTGTGCTACAAGACATCAATATCCCTACATAGAAGTGGGAAGAGATCAATATTGATTTCATCATAGGGTTGCCTCACACACGTCGACAGTATGACTCTATTTGGGTGGTTGTGGACAAATTGACGAAAGCAACTCATTTTCTACCAGTCAAAACTACCGACTCGGTAGAGGATTAAACTAAATTGTACATTAGGGATTTAGTTCAGTTGCATGGAGTTCCCTTGTGCATCATTTTAGACAGAGATACTCTGTTCACCTTGTAGTTTTGGAGATCATTTCAGAAGGGACTTGGTACTCAAGTCAAGCTTAGCACAACTTTTCACCCGCAGACAGATGGTCAGGCCTAGCGGCCCATTCAAACTCTTGAGGGTATGTTGAGAGCCTGTGTGATTAACTTCAAGGGTAGTTGGGATGATCACTTGCATCTCATCAATTTTGCATATAACAACAACTATCACTCTAGTATCCAGATGGTTCCGTTTGAGGCTCTTTACAAGTGGAGGTGTAGGTCGCCTATTGGTTGGTTTGAGGTAGGTGATGCTACATTGATCGGGCCAGTTTCTATTCATGAGGCCATGGAGAAAAGTTTAGCTTATTAGAGAAAGGCTGAAAACAACTTAGAGTCGTCAGAAAACTTATGCCGATGTTAGACAGAGAGAACTTGAGTTTGAAGGTAATGATTGGGTTTTTGAAGGTGTCTCCGATGAAGGGAGTAATGAGGTTCGGAAGAAAGGAAAACTTAGTCCCCGATATGTTGGACCATACAGGATCGTGAGACATGTTAGCAAGGTGGCCTATGAATGGGAGTTGCCCTCGAAGTTAGCTTCAGTGCATCCTATTTTTCCTGTATCTCTGTTAAGAAGTGCCTCGGTGACCCGACCTTAGTTGTTCCAGTGGAAAATATAGGTGTGAAGTATAGTCTTACCTATGAGGAGGTTCCGGTTGATATCCTTGATCGACAGGTTTGGAAGTTGAGGAATAAGGAAGTAACTTCCGTGAAGGTGTTGTGGAGAAATTAGCATGTTGAGGGAAGGCTAGATACCCACATCTTTTCCCTTCTGGCTCAGTTCCAGCTTGAGGTATAAGTTTCCTCCCTAGTATTCTTGTCAGTCTCATGTCGAGTTCATGTCTCTAAGTTTCTTCCATGTCCTTTTATGCATGTATGTTTTGTTAGTTCAGTTCAATCATGTATTTCAGTCCAGAGACAGTTGCTCCATTAGTTTTTAGTTAAAACTTCTCAGTTCTGGAGTTGTAGTTTCCTCTCTTAGCCCTCCATCAGGTTTAAATCAACATTCGAGGATGAATGTTCCCAAAAGGGAGATATTGTAACACCTCGGACCTTGGAATAGCTTGATGAAGGAAAATAACTAAAATTGCAGGTCTGGTGCAGGGAGTGACGGCCCTATGGATGAACCGTCATGCCATTGACGGCGCAAGTGATGGTCATTAGGAAGGAAAAGAATCATCACTGCTGATGTTCAGGTTTGAAAGCGTGGCTGACCACCCATCACGGACCTGACGGTGCTAGTGACGACCGTTAGAGCAGTGATGGACTGTCAGTTGAGCCGTTGAAGGAAAAGTTTGTGGACTCTAGGGTGACGGTAGACCTGACAGACCATCGGAGTTGCGACGGCCCGTCACTTGTACCGTTAGAAAGATATTTTAGCCGACTTCACTAGTCTAGGGTGACGACACGAATGATGGACCATCAGGAGTGTGACGATCCGTCATGGGTAGCGTCGGGGTGCTAGTTGTGGAAATTCTGCCTGATTTTCAGGGGCACTTTTGTAATCTCCCATGCTTTTAACTCCTTTGCTACATCGTTTTAAGTCCTGAAAGCATTTTATTAAGGGTGTTTAACCCATTCTAATGCATTCAACTCTCATGCATGTGATCTTGGGAAAAATAGCATGCCCGAGTGATGCTTTATATCTTAATTTAGTCTTGTTTAGCTAATTAATTATATACATTTTCTTGTGATTTTATGTAAATGTGAATACATGTACTAACCAACATGATTAGTCCTTGTTTTGTAGGTTTCAATGAATTTGAGGAACTAATTTATAAGTTGGTGAAGTAGAGGAATGGAGTCGGGAGCAATTTGCGAAAGTCGGCAAGGAGCATGCCTTGGCAAGGCTGGCCGCGCCGGGCAACGTGCCACCTTGTGGTATCACGCGCCAGCTGTATGATGCCACGCCCATGCCGAGCGCAAGAAAGAAGGCAGCATGCGGGAAAGCGGGGTGCGCGCCCGGCGGCATGCCATCGCGGCGCCATGAAAACTGATGTCCACGCCCTACTTGTGCTTGACGACCCTCGCGGCTTGACATCCTGAGGCAATTTCTAGTGTGCCTCTGCGTTACTTAGTGTCACGGAGCGGTGCTCCACGATACACTCCAGTGACACGGAGCCATCCCTGACCGAGGCTAAATTTTGCCTGATTCTCATTTACTATAAATGAGTCCCTTAGCTCCTAAAATCATTTTTGTCATGATTTTATTCCACAAAACCACCTAGGAGTGAAGGGAGAAGTGGAGAACTCAGCTAGCGTTTGTCAAATTCCCTTCTCTTCTACCAATTCTTGTAAGTATGTTAGTTTATTAATGTTTTCTTGTAATTTTACGAACATGAATGGCTAGAACCCTTCCTCTGAGTTGAAGTCATGAGTTATGATTGTGTTTTTACGAATTTGTGTTGGAATTAAGTTATTGATTGTTATTATCGTCTTGCATTAACGGATTATTGGTTGTTTTATGATTGATCACCATGAAAATATACGTTAACAGAAGCATATGCTTGAGAAAGCATTTACCTAGGCCATTCTGCAAGGTAGGGAGCATGATTGTATCTCACGGTATAATTTGTGTTAGGATAGAGATATACTAATGCCTTGCTTGGTTGATAAATGGGATGAGTTAGAGACCAGCTCGGAGGTATCACATCACCACTCAAAGTAGTTGTGAGGCTAAGTTGAGTAGAATGATTAGGTGTACGAGTCCCTAATCATATCCCCGTAAACCACATCAACGTAGTAATTCCCACGAACTATAAATTAGCATCCTCGCTCTCAGTAGTAGTGAGGCTAGTTTATCGGGTTTAGAGGTTCGATAGATATGAACATGCAATTCTAATTATGTAGAGTGACAATTGATAGTTTCCTACTTAAACCATTGCAAATCGTTGTAGCGCATGATTATCTGGTTTTAACTCTATGTTGCTCTAGAGTGAATTCAGAATATTTCGATTGACCAAAATTAGACTTAATTAAACCCATAACAAAAACTTCTATAATCAACATTTTGGTATTATTTAATATCACCGTTGAACTAGATAGTGGTATTTAATATCACACTTGAACTAGATAGTTAGCGGAATGGGTCCAGTCCCTGTGGGTTCGACATTCCGGTTCTTAAAAAGAGCCACTATATTACTTGACAACCCGTACGCTTGCGGTATCGGCTCGCGTCGTCAAGTTTTTGGCGCCGTTGCCGGGGATCTAGTCGTCAGCATGCAAGTTTAGAGGGTTCCATTGAAGAGCAAACTTAGAATCCTCCAATTCTCCTTTAAGTATCTTGGGCTTTCAAAGTCAAGTTAAGATTCAGTTTACCTAGGTATGTAGGGACATGAATAAGAGTTTCCTTTCACTCTCATGCCCAAATTTTTCCTCAAGTTCATGAATTCAAGTGTTAAGTCAAGTGTATGATCCTATGGGGTTTTACCCAAACTTATGAAATTCTCTATGATTTATTTATGGGTTAATTCCCTTCATGTTTAAAAGTATGCTTTAAGATTCATGGGCAGATTTTATGTACTAATTGATTATAAATTCACGATTTCAAGTTTTAGAAGATTATGCCCAATTATGCAAGTTCATGAAAAAGTTAGTGTATGATTGATGATTTCAAGAATGATGAAGTATCTAGCATGTATGTATGTTTATGAATTGCCCATTTATAAATCTATGATTTTTACTAGTGAAGTCTATTTCAAGTATGCATGATCTTCATATTTTGGGTAATCCCACTCAGATTTAACATGTTTTCATGATTCAGTTCAGTTATATTAATCATCTTACCATATGGTTTTGGAGTCTATACTCCCCTATTCAGCTTATGGTATGTTTGGAGCCAGGACTCCCCATATTCAGATTTTCAGACTATGCATGTAATTACATTATCATCTTCTTTGAAAAATGATGGTTTCAGCTTCATTGAAATATGACGGAGAGCACCTTGCATGTTTTTGGGAGCAGTGTCCAACACCGAGTAGGCTAGGGGTTCATGAAAACCCCGGTGTCTCAGAACTACATGCCAACGTAGGATTATCCAATTACTTTGGGACCTCAATTGTCAGCTTTTCCCTACCCCGAATAGGCCTTCAGCTTGATATCGATATCATGGTAGCGCCCATAGCCCTGACAAGGATTTGGACGACTCTCCCACTTGAGTGTAACAGTTGGAATCACGTAAGCTCTATCATGATTGTGTCGGTTATATGAAGAGTCTCCCATTGTTCCTCGTGATCTCAATTATGCATGTTTATCAGCCATGATATTATGTTTTCAGCAGTTTTAACCTAATATCAGGTTATTAGTTTTTACTTATGAATCTTAGTTTCAGCTTATGGTCATTTGATTCAGTTAGGAGATTCAGCTTATTTCTATTCATGTATTCGGATATCAGCATGTAGTCTTTAGTCTCAGAGTCTTATGATGTTGTGATTTATAATATGCATGATTTCAGTTTTACTTACTCATCCTATTTTACTTACCCTGCATACTTAGTACATTTCAAGTACTGACCGCATACCCTATGCTGTATCATTTCATGTTACAGGTCCCAGTGATCAGACCCAGACGCATCGTTAGTTCTGCCCTCGTTCCAGCTCAAACCCTACCTGGGGTAATTCCTCATCCTCTGAGGACATCTATCTTTCAGTAGTGTTATGTTAGTTGTCTCAGATTTAGAGATAGCTGGGGGCTTGTCCCAGCATCTCATCAGTTATTAGAGGCCTTTCATACATAGACTTGTATATTCAGCTTTGGATTAAGTGTTATGATGTTACCGTTGGATAAACGTTTTGTTATTCAGACTTCCGCTATTTCAGAATTCAGTTAGTAGTTTTGCTTATGTTGATCTTTAATTATCATGTTCATTCCATGCGTTTACTTGGAGCCATTTATGGTTCTAGGCTCTCTATCTAGATCCGCACCTATGTTCAGGTCGTGACACAAAGACACATGAAAAACTAGATGCACCGAAGCTAACTCTACTAGCAGATCCAGCTCATAAGCCACCTCGCCAACTCGCTTCAAAATCCTATAAGGACCAACATATCGGGGACTGAGCTTTCCTTTCTTACCGAACCTCATCACTCCCTTCATAAGAGACACCTTGAAAAACACCCAATCATCAATGGCAAACTCAATCTCTCTCCTCCTAACATCCGCATATAATTTCTGATGACTCTGAGCTATTTGTAGCCTTTCTCTAATAAGGTGAACTTTCTCTATAGCCTCATTAATTAAGTCTAGTCCTATCAATGTAGCCTCACCTACTTTGAACCATCTGATAGGCGATTTATATCTCCGCCCATAAAGAGCCTCAAATAAAGCCATCTAAATATTGGAGTGGTAACTGTTGTTGTAGGAAAACTCAATAAGAGGTAAATGATCATACCAACTACCTTTGAAATCAATCACGCAAGCTCTCAAAATGTCCTCAAGAGTTTAAATGGTCCGCTCGGCCTGACCTTCTATCTTTGGGTGAAAAGCTTTGCTAAGCTTCACCTGAGTACTAAGATCCTTCTGAAACGATCTCTAAAATTGAGAGATGAACTGAGTACCCCTATATGAGATGATAGATAGTGGAACTCCGTGCAATCGAACTAACTCCCGAATGTAAAGTCTAGTATAGTCCTTGGCTGAGTCGGTGATCTTGGCTGGTAAAAAATGTGTGGACTGCGCCATTTGGTCTACAATCGTCCATATAAAATCGTGCTATCGGCGTGTATGAGGCAACCCTGTAATGAAGTCCATGTTGATATCTGCCCACTTCCAATTAGGAATGCTGATATCCTGTAACATACCTCTAGGTCTCTGATGCTCAACCTTCACTTATTGGCAATTCGAACACTTTGCCACAAATGCTGCAATATCCTTCTTCATGCCATTCAATCAATAGACTTCCCATAGATTGTGGTACATCTTGGTGGCACCTGGATAGATAGAATACTGAGAGATATGAGACTCTCTCAACATCCGCTCTCTTAAGTCATCCATATCCGAAATAGATAATCGGCCCTAATATCATAGTACACCATCTCCCCCTTGAGAGAAGACATCCACTTTCTGATTCTGAACTACGTCCTTCAACATCACTATGATAGGATCCTTATCTTTCCTTGCTTTAACTTTCATAACCAACAAAAATTTTGACCCATTCTAAACAATCATGCCACCATCTGCTGAATTTGTAAGGCGAACCCCTAAATGAGTGAGCTTATGGAGATCCTTCACCAATTCTTTTCTCCCATCCTCCACATGGGACGCATTCTCCATGAACAACCTACTAAGAGCATCCACCACTACATTGGCCTTTCCCAGATGATAAAGGATACTCATGTCATATTTTTTAAGAAGCTCAATCATATCCTCTGCCACAAATTGAAGTCCTTTTGAGTAAACACATACTGGAGGCTCTAGTGGTCTATGAACACATCCACATGCACTCCATACAAATAATGTCTCCAAGTCTTCAAGGCAAATGCCACCGCTGCTAACTCAAGGTCATGCATCGGATAATTCTTCTCATGAGTATTAAGATTCTTAGAAGCATAAGCAATGAGATTCCTATGCTGCATCAACACACATCCAAGGAAATCCTCAAAGCATCAGAATATACAACAAAATCATCCGTGCCCTCTGGTATGGTCAAAACTAGAGCTGAAGCGAGTCGAGTCTTTAAATCCTGAAAGCTCTTCTCACACGCATCAGACTATTGAAATTTGACCTTCTTCTGGGTCAACTTGGTCAATGGTGCTGCAATGGATGCAAATCCCTCTAAGAACCTCCTATAGTAGCCAGCTAATCCCAAAAAGCTCTTAATTTCAGTGGGATTGACAAGTCTAGGTCAATCTTCACCGCCTCAATCTTTTGAGAGTCTATCTGGATACTCTCACTAGACACCACATGACCCAAAATATAATGGAGTTCAACCAAAACTCACACTTGCTGAATTTAGCAAACAACTAATGATCCTTAAGAGTCTGCAACATAATTCTCAAATGAGCGGCATGCTCCTCCTCACTCCGAGAGTATATAAGGATATCGCCTATGAAAACAATAACAATTATATCCAAGTATTGATTGAACATCCTATTCATCAAATCTGTGAAAGATATAAGAGTATTCGTTTATCCAAAGAACATAACTATAAACTCATAGTGACCATACTGAGTCCTAAAGACTATCTTCGAAATGTTACTCTCCCTAACCTTGAGCTAGTGATAGCTGGATTTGAGGTCTATCTTTGAGAAGCACTTGTCCCCCTGAAGCTAGTCAAACAAGTCATCAATCCTGGAGAGGGGATACTTATTCTTTATTGTGACCTTGTTCAACTAACGATAAGTGATGCATATCCTGAGAGAACCATCGTTCTTCCAAACAAAGAGGAATGGAGCACCCCACGGGGATTTACTAGGCCTGATGAAACCCTTATCTAGGAGATCTTTCAACTATTCCTTCAACTCCTTAAGCTCGGCTGGATGTATTCTATAAGGATGAATGGATATGGGCTGCAATTAGGGAGAAGATTGATACAAAAGTTAATTGCTCGCTAGGGAGGGACTCCTGATAGATCATCTATAAACACCTCTGGATACTCACATACAACAAGAACAAACTGGAAGGTCGGGGTCTCAGACTTAGAATCCTTAACGCGAACTTGATGGTTAGTACACACAACCCTTGGAGATCATCTTCCCGGCCTTAAGGTAGGAAACAACGTGACCTATATACATAGTTGAACTATCCTTCCACTCTAGGATTGACACACCCGGGAATCGAAACTCTACTTACCGGGTTCTATAATTAACTGAAGCATAACAAGCATACAACCAATTCATATTGAAGATAATACCAAAATCTGTCATATCTAACTCTACTAAGACGGCTGTGGTGACCTTTTGTAAGATTTTGACAAGGCAATTTATGTATACTCATCGAGCTATAACTAACTCACTGATAGGAGTGGAGACTGAGAAGGGTTTCTGAGAGGATTTTGGGATTGACACCGAAACTAATAGCAACATAGGGATTCATAAAGGATAATGTGGCTCCTGGATCTAGTAAATGCATAAACATCAAGATGGAAGACTCATAACATACCCGTGAGCATATCTGGTGAGCTCTCCTGCTCCTGGCGAGATGATAGTGCATAAAACCTGTTCTCTCACTGCATGCCACCTGTACTAGAAGATGTGCCCTACTGAAACAAGCAAGCTGCTGGAGCTGTTGAAGTGGTGGCTAGGGAACGACCTCTACCACCACCTTGACTGGCTGAAGGGAAATCCCTAAGCCTATATCTGGGCTTCCACACCCGTAGCAAGCATCTGAGCCAATCAAGCACTCTCTTGGGTGGTTCTTACCATAGTTCCTGCAAGCTAGAAAAGTGTGATCCCCTTTCATGCTCCTCTGACCCCTAGAGTCGGATACTCTACCTTTCTGATCACACTTAGTCTTGGATGGAACACTGGCTGATGATGGAGTTATGGATGACGATCTTTGGTGGGACTGTGGGGGATGTCCACCATCGAACCTCTGCTGAGAGTATCCAAAGCTCCCTGTCCTGGACATCTTGGCCTCTCTCTCCTTCTCCTTAATTTGTTCCTCATCTATCTATTGAGCATATACCATCAATCGAGAGGTGTCCATGTCACTGATGAGTATAGCAGTCCTGCACTCCTTGAGCAGCGAATCTGCAACCCCTGATACAAACTTGCTCATATGAGCCCTCAGCTCAGCAATAATCTTTGGAGAATACTTGGATAGCTGGGTGAACTTTAAGGCATACTCCTGAATAGTCATGTTATTATTCTTCAAATTGTTGAACTATGTTGCCTTTGCTTCCCTCAACTCTCGGGGAAAGAACTTGTCCAAGAATGCCATGATGAACTTATCCCAACCAATAGGAGTCGCACCTACTCCACGACTCTCCTTCCATTGTTGAAACCAAATATGAGCTACCCGTTTTAGCTGATAGGAGGCCAATTCTGCACTCTTCTCTCCTGAAACTCCCATAATCTAGGTAATATTTTGGATATCCTTAATGAACTCCTATGGATTATTGTCCACCTTAGAACCGTGAAACTTTAGCGGATTCATCTTGGTGAAGTCTCGCCTCTAGCTACTACCGCATTCCCATTCATGTTCACATGAGCCATGTTCAGTGGTCTGGATGACTACACGCAAGTGCACGTGGTCGAACAAGTAGTAAATGGCTCAAGTAAGCCAAGTATCGATCCCACAGGGACTGGACTACG
>JACEIK010002081.1:64256-77293 GCA_018107945.1 Datura stramonium | reverse complement strand
TAAATTCACATTTTACTACAATTTACATGAGAATGTTCAAACATCGTTAGATAAACAAGACGAAACGACGCATTTGAGTATCACTTGGGCATATAAATATGCCCAAGATCAAGCCACAACCGGCTAGTTTACTTGGGATGTCATGGCCTATACCAACATCTGAAAAGAAGCCCTAAACTCAGCATAAGTCACCTGTTCATGCAAAGGATCAGCTGGAGTTGGTGGGGCTGGTTGATGCTTATTTCTGTTGGCATTCCCATGGCCATTGCCTTTACTATTTCTTCTTCCGTTGACTTACTGAGGAGGCATATTTCTATAAATGCAAATAGCACGAGTTATAGGAATAGAGAGAGTTGAACTTTATCACACGACATAGATCATGAAAGAAGGGAAGTTTCCTGAATCATCTATTAGCCTTTTCCTCATAAGTATGGTGCGCTTCACACCCATGAAAAAAGACTCTACTTAATGCGGCTTTCAAACATCCTAGGACACTTTAAACCTGAGACTCTAATATCAAGTTTGTCACCGACACGGGACCTAGAACCATGAATGGCTCCAAGTGAATCCATAACACATACATAGCATATTCTTGACCATAACTAAGAAGAAAGAAATCATGAACATAACATAAGAGGAAGACTGAATATCATAAAGCATAGACATAGACAACAAGTCAACAACGCTGAACATCTATTACATAGCTGTCTAAAAAGCCTTTAGTCATAGACGAGCTGATAGGACAATACCCCAACTAGATTTACCAATATCTGAAAATTGAAAGACATAAAAAAAGAAACACATGACAAACCTGATGTCCTTGGATCATAAGGACTCACCAAAACTGGAACTAGACTGATGCAGGAGCAAAGCTAACGTCGGGGCTAAGACTGACTACCCGAGCCTATATCATGAGATGATATAACATAGAAGTATGCGGTCAGTACTTTAAATGTACTAAGTATGTAAGCTAAGTAAAACATGCTAGTAAAGGGATAGTCTAAAATCATGAGTATAAGGCAAGCAAAGACATGAGAGTAAGGACAACATGCTAAAATATTGATCATGAGATAGTCATAAACATGAGTTATTCATTATAAGCTGAACCATAATGACCGAAGGTTTTGAAAGTAAAATCATATAATTTAACAGGTTTGAAAATATAAGTAAAAGCTCATAATCTAATAAATGGGCCAATTACACCATAAAACATGATATCATAAGTCCTGTACATGAATAACTTGAAACATGAGGAACAACAGGAGACTTCATCATAACTGACACCATCATGAATGAGCACATGATGCCCCAACTATCTCTCTCAAGTGGGCAGAGCCATCCTAAGCCTTTCCAAGGGAAAGAACGATAAAGACATGATATCACTCGTAAACATGAGCCTAGTAGCGTAAGGGAGACACTTTCAACTAGAGAGGACCCCTTTGGCTAGGGGCAAGGGAGACATTCTCTACGGTGAGGCCCCCTTATCCTACAATGGCATGTAGTTCTGAGATTTGGGTGTGCTGAACCCCGACGCACTCGATGCTAGATACTACTCCTAAAATATGCTTATTTCTCATAGACATAATCATGAACGCATACTTGGTTTTACATGGGCTAGCTAGAAAACATGAAAATCATAGTCATACTTGTCATACATGAACTAGCCATGAAAACAATGTCGTTGATTCGATTATGATACATAAACTTGAAATTTATGAAATCTTACATAATTGAGTAAAATCATCATAACTTAAAAACCTTAAGTTCATGATAGAATCTAGTAGACTACATACATTCATAATCATAAAACATGGATTGAATCATAAGATACTTGAATTAATAAGAGATCATAAGAGATTTCATGAGAATTGGGTCTAATCCTAGAATTTCTTAAGATCATGCTTGGAAACTTGAATTAATGTGATTGAGATGATATTGGGTGTGAGGGTAGAAGAATTCCTCCATTCATGACCTACATTCCTAGGCTTGAAGAATCTTTGACTTGATTTGGAGACCTAAGGGAAATTGAGAAGAAAATAATGAAGAACCCTAGCCTTGCCTTGAGAGGATTTGATCTTCACTTAGAGGTGTTAGGATTCGAATGAGGGTTAGGAATGAACAAAACCCAAGAATATACCCTCTTAGGAGTATAAAATGACTTAGTTTAGTAGTTAAGTTAATAGGAAGTACATAAATACTCTTAATGACTCGGCTTCAAAAATTATCTCGGCAGACTTGATGGGTCACATACCCGTTAGGTCACATGATGGGTCATCAAGTGCCATCCGTGACCACTGGATAGATTTTTATACTTTCTAATCTTTTCTTGATGCCTCCACTTAACAATTCATCATGAAACTTAACAGATCACTTAACCAGTCATTAAGACTCTCAAAACTTCCAACTTTTCACCAACTTCTTGCACCTAACGGGTCACTTAATGACCCGTCAAGTGACTTAATGTGTCAGTTGATAGTTCATCCTGTGACCTTGTGCAGGTTTGCCTATTTTCTTCATTTCGTACCTCGGGTCTGATATTAGGGACTTTTAGGGTGTTACAGTAGTTTCAAACACTTTAGTTCATTTATAATTTGGATGTACCTAAGAAAGGTTATGTTCATTTTACTGATGAGGTAATGAAAGTATTGCTAGGTGCACGAAATCCCTGATGTGCTTTGAATTTACAACACTTTTGATGCTTGAAACTGAGAAAATAGCATGGACTTGGGTACGTTTATATGGATATGAGGCACTTTCTCTTTGATTTCAGATAAAATAAGTGTTGGAGGAAAAATGTGCAAAAAAAGCCTAAAAATGCAGAAAATCAGTCAAAGTACAAGTCTCAGAATGAGCCCTAACTTGATTGTACGAGCTGTATTGAGAACCGTGGTAAAAGTTAGAAGATTGAAGTAAGATGAAGGAAACATACGGCTCTCAGTACAAGTCATACCAAGATGGTACGAGCCATAACTAGAGTGGGGGAATTGTTCAGAGAAAATTGCACAAAGGTAGACTCTAGGTACGAATGGACTCACGGATCATAGCATCAACATACGAACCGTACCATGAGCCATGGTGAACTTTAGAAGATTATACAATACTTAGAAGAACTTTAGACACAACAAACAGTATGAGTCGTAGGAGGAAGGTACAACTCGTACCACAACACTCATGGAAAATTTCAGAAGATGTCAGAGTTCTCAGGGCCAAACAACGGAAGCATTGTACGACTCGTACCAGTTTGCAAACACTTAGCCAAATCTATAGCAGCCAAGGACTTAGGAGAAGCAGGTATGACCCGTACAATCCTGCTACGGGTCGTAGGTCCAGTCGTGACACAGTCGGCACCGGATATGAAAAATTCCCTATAAGCTTAGGAAAAGGTTTCTAATGTCTGTATAAATAGCTTTTATATTTTATTTTAGTCAGAGAAAGACATAACTGAAGTAGTAGATGTGTGAAGAATAATATTTGTGAATTTTTATCAAGTTTTGAGGAGCAATTCTTGGGACCAAATTCTTGATTTCCTACATTATTCTTGAGATTATTCTTTGATATTCAAATATGGTTTTCTTCCAATTGTTGCTGTAAGTATTTAATTATGTGTTTGTCTATAAATGCAAATTGTAATCTTACAACCATGAGAGGCTAAAACCTCCACAATTAGGGGGTGTAGGAACAATGGTAGATTAACGAAATAAGGTTACACAAAAGTGATTCAAAACCAATGCTAAACGCTTGTATTGTATTCTCTTCATCTTTAAATGTTTCTTAATGGTTTACAACGTTAGGACTTACCTGAATTCTTTACTTTCTTGAACTTAGAGAGGTAGAGATTAGGAAAAGTGAATTACAACAAAGGTCTTTATGATCATTGTATTAACCTGAACTGTAGTTGCAGGATAGTTAAATTTGGAACATATTGATAATGGTTAGTTTGAAGTCACTCATGAGACCTGACCCGGTGATTGAGTAAAGTCATCCAATAGGGATGAACTAGTCATTTGGATGAACCCTAGTTATCAGTTCTACAAGTAAGCATTGGGATTGATCACGTGTATATACTTGAAGTAGTTATGAACCCATGGGGAACACCTACCCTAGTTTTGCATATCTTAATTTAAATCACGAATATAATCTTGTTTTAATTTTAATTTCTTTAAAACCCCCCAATTAGGAGATAACTCACCAACAAGTTCAATTACCGGCATTAGTCTAGATCTTACCCTATTCCCTGTGGGTTCGACCCTAATATCTTAGTTGGGTTCTTTATTGACAATGACCACTTCATACTTTATTAGGAAGTGTGAGTTTAAGATTTATCAAAAAGTGGCGCCATTGCTAGCGAAGACTGCTAAGGTTAGATTAATTGGTTGTATTTGACTTTTGGTTGTTCTTTCTTGAATAAGGTTTTTCTTTTTGTTTTTGGATATCCACAGATTGTTGCTTGTTGAATGCCAAGTACTTGTAGGAGTGGAGACCCCTTGATTTCGTTGGATCTCAAACTTGAAAGAGCACTGCAAAAGATGGAAAACCAAATGCAGAGAGATGCTCATATTGCTGAAGCGCTAGGCAAGCCGATCTAGCTCGGCAAGCTGCATTTCAGGATGAAGAGGATGCTCGAAATGAGGTTGTTAATGCTGGTCGCTATGGACGGGGAAACGGTCATGACCCAAATGGGGCCTGGATCGTAAAATGGGACAAGGATCCCTGAGAGACCCCAAGTCGACCCATGACATAAGCATACACCTAATCTCAATCAAGAAACTGAATAATCAATAAGATATTCATAGCGGAAGTCTAACTTGAACATAACATCAGAATACGAAATCTGAAGCTGAATACATACATATGTCTGAAAAGCCTCTAAACATGAGTTGATGGGACAAGAGCCCAACTAACTCAACAAAACTAAAACTGAAATACATAAAGGAAAGCTGAATAGTATAGTCCTTGGGAAATGAGGACTCACCCAAAATAAGAATTCTTACTTTGAAAAGATGACTACGAGCGGGGCTGAACCTGGGAGCTGTGTCCTGTATCATGAAATGATACAACATAGAGTATGCGGTCAGTACGTGAAATGTACCGAGTATGCAAGGTAAGTAAAACCTCCAAAGTAAATAAAATCATTTAAAGACCATGTATAATATAACATAAATAATAAGAGTCTGAGAGACGGACTTGCATGCATTTTTTCTGAAATCCTGATCTCTTCATAACATAACATAACATAACTTCATAATATCATAACTAAATCAATTGACTTAAAGCTGAATCCTGACATTTATAAGTAAAGCTGAACATTGAGTCAGACCTGCTTTAGAACATGCATTTACATAATTCTCATGAGTAATAAATATGAATAACTGACGTGGGACGATACCAGAATATCGATATCAAGCTGAAAGCCCATCCAGTCAGGGGAAGCTCACAAGAGAGGTCCCAGAGTCATAATATATAAACCTAAATTGGCACGTAGTTCTGAGGCACAGGATGATCGACCCTTAGCCTACTCTGTGCTAGACATTACTCCCAAAACATGCATATGCTACATTGTTTTATAACGAAGCTCAACATCGTCTATTGAAGAAGCTCAATGATTAAATACATCTCAAATATGAAATCATGCATATGAAAAGCTTTAGCTAAAAACATACCACAAGCTGAAAACATAATTGGGAGCCTTCGCTCCAAAACCATGTGGTAAGCTACACATAGGAAAACTTGAACTCAAAACATACCACAAACTGAAAATATAATTGGGAGTCTTTGCTCCAAAACAATGTGGTAAGCTTCATTTGGGAAAATCGTCATTCATACTTAACATGTGGGCATTGCCAAAGCTTTATTATACTTAGAAATACTCAATTCTTATCGAAAATATATTTGTAAACATTATATTTGTAAACATGGGTAGCTTCAAATCATGCTTTTCATCATAATATCTCATCATCATCATATATTCATCACAAATCTCATCCTTCGTGAACATCTCATCCATGGGCTTTTTAATTCATAAAACTACAATCATGATTTTAAATTGAAAACATTATAAAATTTGCCCATGCTTCATAATTCAATAGTAGAATCATAATCAAATCATACCCATGTATAGAAATAGAAGATTCATGCATTTGGGTTAATACCCCATAGATTAGACATAGAATTTCATACGTTAGAGGGGGAATGGGCATGGGTGTGAAAGAAATCACCCATTCATAACCTTACATACCTGTCGGTAGCTGATTCTAACACTTCTTTAGATGCCCAATAGGAAATTAAAAAGAAATTGATGAATGCTAAGCTTGATCACCCTCTCAAGTCTTTTACCTTGCATGCATGAATGAATGAGGCCTATAATGAACTTAACCCCTTTAAAAGTCACCATTCATAAATCAAAACGTTGTAGTAACATCGTAGTTTAGGCCCTGGGAACTTACAAATTATGAAAAAGCCCTTACTAAATTCGCAGAAATTAACTGTCAGGTAGTCCCAACGAGGGACCTAACGACTCGTGGTCAAGGGTCACGATTCGTGGAGCCGGTAGTGAAGTACACTGCCTGGGCTTCAACCAAAACCTTCCATGATTGGACCACGACTCACCCCACGAATCATGGGGACTGACCATGACTCGTGGGGTCCTTTCGTCAAGTGCGCTGCCTCCATTCTTCTCATTTGTTTCCTTACCCACCCCACGACTGACCTAGCGACTCGTGGGGTCTGACCATGAGTCGTTGTCACGCCCGTATGGATCCTTTTCCTCAAACTTCCAAAACTTCCTCACTGGCGTCCCCATGAGTCACATCACGTCTCGTGGGCTGCACTAACGAGTCACCCCACGACTCGTTCTGTGCCTGGTGCCAGTTTTTACACTTTTCTCTATTTGAACTCCCGAGTTTGATCTTAGGGCTTCCGGCATATAACAATATCTCCCTCTTGGGAAAATTCATCCTCGAATGTTAGAAAACACATAGAAAAATAGAGAAAATGCAATCATCATATTTAAATACTGATCATTTAAATCAAAAACTGACGGGATGACTACCTCCGATTCGAATCACATAACTAAACGGATTTTAAGAATCATACACACATCCATATACATAAAAGAAACTTGCGCACATGAACTGAACATGAAACTAAATAAAGTTTGAGTGTAAAATTGATACCTCAAGCTGAAATTGAGTCGGTAGTGAATAAATGTGGGTATCTAGCCATCATATCCGCTTCGGCTTCCCGCGTAGCTTCTTCAACATGCTCATTCCTCCATAACACTTTAACTGAAGCTACTTCCTTGTTCCTTAGCCTTCGAACCTAACAATCCAATATTTCCACCGGAACCTCCTTATAGCTAAGCCTGTCTCTCACACCAATAGTTCACCGGGACAACTAAGGATGGATCTCCCAAACACTTCTTCAAAAGCGATACATGAAACACAGATTGCACAGAAGATAATTATGAAGGAAACTCCAACTCATATGCCACATTGCCAACACGTCTCATTATCCGATATGGGCTGACATAGCGGGGAGTAAGTTTCCCTTTCTTTCCAAACCGCATCACTCCATTCATGGGAGACACCCTCAGAAATGCCCAGTCATCGACTTCAAATTCTAACTCTCTTCTTCTCACATCCGCATAATACTTTTGGCGACTCTGGGAAGTTTTCAACCTATCTCTTCTAAACTGAACCTTCTCCATTGCTTTATGAACTGAATCCAGCACTATCATTGCCGCCTCACCAGCCTTAAACCACCCGATGGGTGATCTACATCTCTACCCATAAAGAGCCTTGAACAGCGCCATCTGAATACTAGAGTGATAGCTGTTATTGTAGGCAAACTCGATTAGGGGTAAGTGATCATCCCAACTACCTTTGAATTCCATCACACATGCTCTCAGTATGTCCACTTGATCATCCATTTGTGGATGAAATATTGTGTTGAGCTTAATATTTGTACCCAATCCTTTTTGAAACGACTTCCAAAACTGAGAGGTAAATTGAGTACCTCGATCTGAAATGATGGATAAGGGCACTCCATGCAATCGGACCAACTCCCGAATATATAGTTTGGCATAATCCTCCATCGAACTGTGGTTTTAACCTGTAGAAAATGTGCAGCCTTGGTCAACCTGTCTACCACAAACAAAATAGAATCATATAGTCGACGAGTACGAGGCAGACCTGTGATAAAATCCATATTAATTTCTTCCCACTTCCAAGTAGGAATGCTGATATCCTGAGGCACACCTCCCGGTCTCTGATGCTCAACCTTTACTTGCTGATAGTTTGAACACTTGGCTACGAATTCTGCAATATCCTTCTTCATGCCATTCCACCAATAGATTTCCCGTAACTCACGGTACATCATGGTGGCACTTGGATAGATAAAATACCTAGATCCATGAGCCTCATGCAACATCCGACTCCTCAAATCGTCCACGTACGGTACACACAAGCAGCCCTGGTACCAAAGCACACCATCTCTCCCTATGGAGAAGACCTCTACATTCTAACTTTGAACGTCTTCATTCAACTTTACTAAAATTGAATCCTCATCTTGTCTAGCTTTCACATTAGTTACCAAGGACGACTCTGATCCGTTCTGGACAACACCACCACCATTAGTCAAGTCGAACAACCTAACTCCTAATCTAGAGAGTCCATGTACATCTTTCACCAGCTCCTTCTTCCCCTTATCCACATGGGACACACTCTCCATAGAGAATCTACTAAGTGCATCTGCTACCACATAAGACTTACCCGAATGGTAAAGGACACTCATGTCGATGTATTTGAGTAGTTCCAACCACCTCCTTTGTCGAAGATAGAGATCTTTCTACGTGAACACATATTGTAAGATCTTGTGGTCCATAAATACATCCATGTGAACCCTATACAAATAATGTTGCCATATCTTCAAAGCGAATACCACCGCGGCCTATTCAAGATCATGGGTTGGGTAATTCTTCTCGTGGACCTTTAACTGTCTAGAGGCATATGCTATCACTTTCCCATGCTACATCAATACACACCTGAGTCCGATTCTCGAAGCATCACAATACACCATGAACCCATCAGTACCCTCGGGGAGAGTTAACACCGATGCTGAAGTAAGTCGAGTCTCCAACGCTTGGAAGCTCTTCTCACAAGCCTCCGACCATTGTAACTTCACCTTCTTCTAGGTCAATTTGGTCAAAGGTGATGCAATAGATGAGAAAACGTCAATAAATCTTCGATAGTAGCCGGATAAATGCAAGAAACTCCAAATATCAGATGGATTCACGGGTCTAGGCCAATTCTTCACCGCCTTGATATTTTTAGAATCTACCCTTATGCCTTCACTTGATACCACATGGCCCAAAAAGGATACTGAGTTCAACCAAAACTCACACTTGCTGAACTTGGCATATAGTTGACGATCCTTGAGGGCCTGAAGCACTACTCTCAAATGAGCGGCATGCTCCTCCTCGCTTTGAGAGTATATAAGGATGTTATCAATGAACACGATCACGAACATGTACAGGTATGGCTTGAACACTCTATTCATCAAATCCATAAAAGCCGCAGGAGCATTCGTTAGTCCAAAAGATATAACTACAAACTCATAATGACCATACCGCATCCTGAAGGCTGTCTTCGGGATGTCACTCTCCCGAACTCTAAGCTGATGGTACCTGGATCTGAGATCTATCTTTGATAAACACATGGAACCCTGAAGCTAGTAAAATAAATCATCAATCCTGGTAGAGGATATCTGTTCTTGACAGTGACTTTGTTCAATTACCGATAGTCAATACACATGCGAAGAGAACCATCTTTCTTTCGGACAAAGAGAACTAGTGCACCCCATGGGGACTTGCTCGATCTAATGAAACCCTTATATAACAAGTTCTTCAACTGGTCTTTCAACTCCTTTAGCTCGGCTAGAGCCATTCTGTAAGGAGGAATAGATATAGGCTGCATGTCAGGAAGAAGGTCAATACCAAAGTCAATCTCCCGCTCGGGAGGAACACCTGGAAAATCATCAGGAAAGACCTCTGGATACTCACGTACTACTAAACTGACTGGATAGTCGGGGACTCGGACTCCACATCCTTAACCCTAGCTAGATGGTACATACAACCCTTAGAAATCCTCTTTTTGGCCTTAAGGTAGGAAATGAAATGACCTACAGGCATAGCTGAACTACCCTTCCATTGTAAGACTAGCTCACCCGAATATCTAAACTCTACTGCCCGGGTTCTACAATTAACTAAAGCATAGCATGCAAATAGCCAAACCATGCCGAGAATGACATCAAAATTGGTCAGGGCTAACTCTATCAAATCTTCTGAGGTGACCTTTTGAAGGATTGAGACTGGGCAACATCTATACATCCGTCTAGCTATAACTGAGTCACCTACTGGAGTAGAAACTGAGAAGGGTTCTGACAAGACTTCGGGACTGACTTCGAAGCTACTAGCCACATAAGGTGTCAAAAAAGACAAGGTAGCCCCCGAATCTAACAAAGCATAAACATCAATATGGAAAACTCATAACATACCAATGACCACATTCGGGGAGACCTCCTGCTCCTGACGGGATGCTAAGGCATAGAATCTGTTCTGGTGCTGCATTGCTAGTACATGCCCCTTGATGGGTTGAGCATGCAGAAGGGGCTGCTGAACTAGAAGGTTATCCTCGTCCCCCAACCTGATCCTGTCTCGCTTCTGGGAAATCTCTAAGCATGTGGATGGGCTTCCCACACCCGAAACAAGCACCTAGACCTACCAAGCACTGGCCTATGTGCCTGCGACCACATCTGCGACAAGCTGGGATGCTAGAATCTGCGGGTCTGCTACTCTGACCCCTCAAGCCTGATGCTCGCTCTCTATGATCATGTCTAGGCCTGGATGGCACACTCAATGCCAAAGATGCTGGAGCTAATGATCTCTGATGAGTTTGCTATCGGTGCCCACCACTTGACCTCAATTGTGAAAATCTGTGGTCATCAGTCCTAGCCCTCTTGGCCTCCCTCTCTCTCAAATGTGCAGCATCCATCTGCTGGGCGTACAACACTATCCGTGGGAAATACATATCCTGATGGAGCATAGCGATCCTTCAATACTTGTCCAAATGGCCCGCTACTCCACGGATGAATCTACTCATTCGTGCCCTCCGATCAGCTACCAACTCTTGGGCCTATTTTGATAAGCGAGTGAACTCAAGGGAATACTCTTGTACCGTCATTCTCCCTTACTTCAAATTCTCGAACTCAACTCCCTCATCTCAGGAGGGAAGAACCGATCTAAGAATGCAACATGGAACTCTTCCCAAGTGATAGGACCTGCTCTGGCAACCCTGCTATCCTTCCATTGGCGAAACTAGATATGCGCGACCCCTTTCAACTGGTAAGAGTTCAACTCTACGCACTCAACACCATTCACCCCCATGACTTGGGTAATCTTGCCAATCTCATCTATGAACCCATGCGGGTCCTCATCTACCTTGGACCGAAGGAACTCCGGCGGGTTCATCCTCAAGAAGGCTCTAACTCAAGCCACTGCTGCATTTCCATTTTGCGGAACATGCGCAACGACCTGTTGATTGACCTGAGCAGTTAAGGCCTGCGGAAGCATTTGAATAGCGGCCCGAAACTAAGAATGAGCAACTTGCTCGAGTGCTTGGTGCTCTTGAGCTGGTGGGGCTTGCTGGTGCCCGTTACCGTTTCCATCCTCATGGACTTCACCATTAATATTTATCCTACCATTCACTCTTCGAGGAGCAATGATTCTGCAACCGTGAATAGCACGAATTAGAAGGATAGAAAGACTTTTCATCGCACGATAGAGATCATGAAAGAAGGGAGCATTTCCAAAATGTCTCATAGCCTCTTCATCATAAGTGTGGCGCGCTTCACACCCATGAAAAAGACTCTACTCAACGGGCTTTCAGACACCCTAGGAAACTCCAAACCTATTGCTCCAATATCAAGTTTGTCACGACCCAAATGTGGCTTGGATCGTAACACAGGACAAGGAGCCCTGAGAGACCCCAAGTCGACTCATGGCATAAGCATACATCTAATCTCAATCAAGAAACTGAATAATCAATAACATACTCATAACGGAAGTCGAACGTGAACATAACACCAATATGAAATCCGAAGATGAATACATACATATGTCTGAAAAGCCTCTAAACATGACGAATTGATGGGATAAGACCCCAACTAACTCAACAAAACTGAAACTAAAATACATAAAGGAAAGATGGATAGTCTAGTCCTCGGGAAATGAGGACTCACCCACAATAAGAATGATAACTCTAACAAGCTGACTATGAGCAGGGCTGAACCTGGGAGCCATGTCTTGTATCATGAAACGATACAACATATAGTATGCGGTCAGTACAAGGAATGTACCGAGTATGCAAGGTAAGTAAAACCGCCAAAGTAAGTAAAATCATTTAAAGACCATGCATAATATAACATAAACATTAAGAGTTTGAGAGTAGGGCTTGCATGCAATCTTTCTGAAATCATGATCTCTTCATAACATAACTTAACATAACTTCATAATATCATAATTGAATCAATTGACTCAAAGTTGAATCCTGACATTTATAAATAAAGCTGAACATTGAGTCAAACCTACTTAGCCTACTCTGTGCTAAACATTACTCCCAAAACATACATATGCTCTACATCATTTTATAACGAAGCTCAACATCGTCTATTGAAGAAGCTCAATGATTAAATACATCTCAAATATGAAATCATGCATATGAAAAGCTTTAGCTCAAAACATACCACAAGCTGAAAACATAATTGGGAGCCTTCTCTCCAAAACCATGTGGTAAGCTACACATAGGAAAACTTGAACTCAAAACATACCACAAGCTGAAAATATAATTTGGAGTCTTTGCTCCAAAATAATGTGGTAAGCTTAATTTGGGAAAATCGTCATTCATACTTAACATGTGGGCATTGCCAAAGCTTTATTATACTTAGAAATACTCAATTCTTATCGAAAATATATTTGTAAACAT
>JACEIK010002081.1:42097-53325 GCA_018107945.1 Datura stramonium | reverse complement strand
ATTTATAGTAAATGAGAATCGTGCAAAATTTAGCCTGTCGTGGAATGGCTCCGTGTCACGGAGTGTATCGCGGAGCACTGCCTCCGTGACACGGAGGTAATGCAGAGGCACACTAGAAATTTCCTCAGGATGTCAAGCTGCCGAGGGTCACCGCGCTGGCCGGCGTGACACGCTGCTCATGCAGCGCGATGGCATGCTGCTGGTGCGCAGCTCGCCTGCCTGCATGCTGCCTTCCTCTTGCGCCTGGCATGGGCGTGGCACACGCACAGCGTGGCACGCTGCCTGGCTCGGCCAGCCTTGCCAGGGCATGCTCCTTGCCGACTTTCGCAAATTGCTCCCGACTCCATTCCTCTACTTCACCAACTTATAAATTAGTTCCTCAAATTCATTGAAACCTACAGAACAAGGACTAATCATGTTGGTTAGTACATGTATTCACATTTATATAAAATCACATGAAAATGTATATAATTCATTAACTAAACAAGACTAAATTAAGTTATAAAGCATCACTCGGGCATGCTATTTTTCCCGAGATCACTAAACCCTTGAGAGTCCTCTCAATGCTTGAAAATTATTAAAAAATACAATGACCAGGGATGTAAGCAAGCTATGTGCAACTGGGTAGGGGCTTGAAACTTGCAAAAATTATGCATTGAATTGTTAAAATTGAAGTTACGGGTCGTGATTTAGAAAAGGGAGTAATGGATTGCTGTAAAACTTGTTAAATGCATGCCTGGACTTGGGGAATTCTAAGTACCCAACATTAAACTGAAAGCCCTACGAACTGAACCAAAAATAAGGCAGGGACAGGCTTCATAAGCTTTCCTATGACTCATGGTTTCATACTACGACTCGTAGGATGTCTCGTTGGGACTATCCCAAGCCAAATTTGAAATAATCATGAGGTACGAATCCTAGTATGGCTTATGGTTTACTATTATGAGTCGTACCTGGCAGTCGTACCAAGAATCTGCATAGGGTCAAGTCCATAAGTGATAGTACAATCCTTCCTACGGTTCGTGGAATCGACTTATGGGTCGTACCATGAGTCGTGGAAAAATATAGAACAATAGCTTTAAATGGGGAATCCTTATAAAAATCATGGTATGGACCGTACCTTCATGGTACGAGTCATACCTCAGAGGTGTAACATTGACCTGAGATATTATGGGTCTCAGTATAAATCGTACCTCCAAGGTACGACCTATACTAACCCTTTTTATCCACAAGTAAAATCATGATGAAACGTAAAGCATCAAAGGCAACTGCTCGGAGGACATTGCTTGATGAGACCTCCGAATTAGATCAAGCGGGCATCTCCCCAAGTGGTTCATTAGAGGAATATAGGGTTGATACATCGGACACTGACGGGACCCGAACCACTAGGAGAAGGCCAAATCCTAGGCCGTGGCGGCCACTCCACATCAGTCGATGCTCCCCAGTTTGAGGAGGGAGTGTAGGAAAGAGCTCAAGAGTTGGGAATCGACTTTAATGAAGAAGAGGGGTTCGAGGAGGCCCACTCCGGAGATGCAAACGGTGATGCAGGATTATAGGAGGAGACACCAAATGCCGAGTAGGATCAGATTTCGCCTAGGGAGAACGACACCATCTGGTGGAGAGTACTAGGAGCCAGGGAGCTATATGAACAGGGAATTGCTCTCAGCTCCAAGAACAAACCTAGGCGGAGCATTCAAGAAGAGCCACGGATCCTCACAAATTCATTGAACGAGGTGGAGGAGATGAAGAGAATATTCAGCTTCTACAGATTTGACTGGATGGCTAGGTCCCTAGACCGATACACTCCAAAAATCGTCCAAGAGTTCTATGCCAACTATTTGGCAACCATGGAGCAGAAAGCAAAAGAGGGGTAGAAGGTTAAAGATCAGCTCAAGATGGAGAGCGTCTTGGTTATAGGCTGAGAGGTTGATATATCCGAACGCATCATTGCTTAGATATTTTATGGGCCCCAGTTCATACCACCACATGCTACACCATAATATGATTATCGGGTGGAGGCATTAAAACAGATCAAGTAGCTCGATTTTGATAAGAGGCGGAGGCAGATACAATGGTTGTTTGTAGTAATTGCTGAGGAAAAAGAAGAGGCAGAGTGGGTCACTAGTGGAAAGCAGGTCACAAAGAACTCTCTAAATTTCATAGCAAAGGCCTGCTGGATGTTAGTGCGCCACCGGTTGGAACCGATTGTAAATGATAACACCCTCAGCGCAGACAGAGCAGCTTTGGTGGCTTGTATCATGTCCAGATACCCCATAAATATTTTGAGGGTCATTATAGAGGAGATGCAGGATTGGGCTATGGGATTGAGCACTACCATCCCATTCCCGAGTCTCGTGTTCAGATTGTGCATGGAGGCGGGCATCAAAGTGCGTCATAATGAGGAACACCTGATTAGAGGACAATGGATTGCTGACATTGGCCTAATCTGGATGAGATAAACCTAGTAAGTAGGCTCGACTCTCTACCGCAGTCCCACTATCACGGGCAGTTGGGGACACACAGGTGAATGGCCCCACTTTACAGGAGCAGGAAGAGACACCGGCTACAGACAGTGGTCATTCCGATGCAGCTCCTAGCAACTCTGCCGCACCATCTATGAGCCTCCCGAGCCAAACTCCAGCCGGGTACATCCTAGTGCCTCAGGAATTTCTCCAAAAGCTTGCCAAGAGACTGATCATAACTGAGAGGAAGGTTCAGTCAATAATGTAGAATGTAAAGTCTTGGGTTAAAACTGAGATAGAAGTTGTACAGGCCCTACATGCCAGATTAGATGGGTTCGAGAGCAGATTCAATATGCGCATGGTCGAGCAGACTGATACGGGCAGCCTCCATGAGGAGTTGGGGGCTCTTCGGAGCCAAGTGGCCAAGAAGTCATCACGCCAGCCAACAATCATCGCAGCCCCCACTCTTCCTGACCTCGATATCGAAGTTGACGAGGAGCTTGATCTGGCGGCCTATTTGGAGCCCATAGGAACAGAAAAAGAAAAAGGAAAAAATCTGGGTCTCCAAGGATATTGGAGACGAGGCCCCAAAAAAGAAGAGGAAAAGAGAGAAAAGAGATCGCAAGCGAACAAGTTAGAGAGTCAGCATACTTATGATGTGCATCAGTCGGAGCTGCTTGAGAGAGCCAGAGGAGCAGGTAGCTCCATCACAACCCAGACAGAGCCTACGAGTGGTAGGGACCCTTCGGGTAAGTCACATTTAGCCCCAATGATTCCAGAGGCCATAGAGATGGCCGATACTGTTGAGGGGGTAACCACTCCCCCTATTGCTACACCATAGAGTGTGCCGACCATCGCCAATGCCACGATTGCAGCGGAGGTACCTCATCTGCAGGATGACAAGGTGGAAGGGCTAGTGTCGGAATTCGTTGAAGNACCATAGAGTGTGCCGACCATCGCCAATGCCACGATTGCAGCGGAGGTACCTCATCTGCAGGATGACAAGAGCGCTTAGTGCATTGCAGGTATGTTCCCTTCCCTCAATTTTTACATTCTATGCTTCGGGGATGAAGCATGATTTTTACAAAGGGGAGGGGTTGTACTTGTCATTTTTTAGATTTTGATTCATCCAAGGATTTTTCTTGTCGTGTTTCTTTTCCCTCAGGCATGCTATCTAGTAGAACCGGCATGTTTAGGATTTTATTTTTGTGATTTTTATTTAATTAGAAAGTAGCTTAGGAGTATTCAACCAATAAATTTCACTAGTTTTGGATTTGTAAAAAAAATTGACCCTATTTTATTTTTTTAATGATTAGCTATGTACTTGTGATTGCAAGCATGATTTCTGTGGATCTTTTTATGTCATTTAGTATATTAGCATTTATAAGTTTTGTTAAGCCATGTATAGATCGGACAGGTAGAGTGAATGCAAGTCATGTACCATGAGTGAGTGAGATTTGATACCTAGTTCAATACTGCATAGAGGATCTAGAACTTGCCCGGTTGGTCTTTGCATAGGTTTTAGGATGGTTGGTTAGGAAAGGATCGTAGGCCTTTTTTGTTTAGCCCATTGTTTATCTTAAATGACCCTACCATAAATGATATGATTCCTTTAATCCCGATTTTGAGCCTCAAATAGACCATTTTTCTTTGATTAACCAATTAACCGTACCCATTTTTATAATGAACCTGTTTTGGCCCTGGTCCCTTCTTGGACATTGTGAACCTCAATATAGGCAAAATGCCTAAGTTGAGGGTGACTAGAGTAGGGGTGCATAAATAGTGGGAAGGTGAAAAAGGGAGAGAAAAATGAGTTGTGGCATGACAAAAGAAAAAGAAAAAGAAAATTTGAAAAAGAAAATTCAAAAAGTGAATGATGCATGAAAAGATTGAAGAAACACACCACACTCATACAAGTGCATAANGAAAAAAGTTAAAAAAAAAAAAAAGGTGAAAAAGTGAAAAAATAGAGCCACATGTATTTAGTGCCAAGGAGGGGTTTAGTCACTTAAAATATCCCATATCTATCCTACCTAGTCCGAAAACCTAGATTACAAGCCAAAGCAAAACCTATAGTGATCCTAGCCTGACCATCTGACAAACCAAAATAGAGAAAATAAGGGCAAGCCTATGGTATCCCATATGCAATATTAGGAACTTCTTTGTGAGAGTGAGAGTCTTACTTGATCAGTCCCATGCTTGTAATGCATATGCTGATTTGGTTCAAGGGAAAAGGGTAAAAGCTTTTTGAGTTTATTGTGCAAATTTTGTTTGATGTTGGTTGTAGCTATCCTAGGTTTATTTTCTAGTTAAGCATCATATTTACTTTTTATTTTCTTTGCTTGAGGACATGAAAAAGACTTAAGTTGAGGGTGTTGATGTTCTGAGTTTATAACACTTTCGACGCTTAAAACTGAGAAAATAGCATGGACTTCGGTATGTTTATATGGATATGAGACACTTTTACTTTGATTTCAGGAAAATAATTGCTGGAGCAAAAATGTGCAAAAAGAAACCTAAAAATGCAGAAAATCAGTCAAAGTACAAGTCTCAGTATGAGCCATAACTTGATCGTACAAGCCGTACTAAGAACCATGGTGAAAGTCAGAAGGCTAAAGTAAGAGGGAGGCAACAGACGACTCTCAGTACGAGTCGTACCAAGATGGTACGAGCCGTAACTGGAGTCGTGGAATTGTTCAGTGAAAATTTCACAAAGGCAGACTCTAGGTACGGATGGACTCACGGATCATAGCATCAACATACGAATCGTACCATTAGCCTTGGTGAACTTTAGAGGATTCTCCAATACTTGGAAGAACTTCAGACACAACAAACAGTATGAGTCGTAGGAGAAAAGTACGAGTCATACCACAACACTCGTGGAAAATTTCAGAAGATATAAAAGTTCTTAGGGATAAACCATAGAAGCATTCCACGACTCAAAGGATTTAGGTACGAGTCATACCAGCCTGCCAACACTTAGCCAAATCTACAGCAACCAAGGACTTACAAGAAGCAGCTACGACCCGTACAATCCTGCTACGGGTTGTTGGTCCAATCATGACACAGTTGGCGCCAGATATGGAAAATTTCTCATGAGCTTAGGAAAAGGTTTCTAATGTCTGTATAAATAGCTTTTATATTTTATTTTAGTCATAGAAGGACAAAACCGAAGTAGTAGATGTGTGAAGATAATATTTGTGAATTTTTATCAAGTTTTGAGGATCAATTCTTGGGATCAAATTCTTGATTTTCTACATTGTTCTTGAGATTGTTCTTTGATATTCAAATCTGGTTTTCTTACAATTGTTGCTGTAAGTATTTAATTATGTGTTTATCTATGAATGAAAATTATAATCTTACAACCATGAGAGGCTACCTCCATAACTAGGGGTTGTGGGAACCATGGTGGATTAATGAAATAGGGTTACATAAAAGTGATTCAAAACCAACACTAAACGTTTGTATTGTATTCTCTTCATCTTTAAACGTTTCTTAACGGTGTACAATGTTAGGACTTTCCCGAATTATTTACTTGCTTGAACCTAGTGAGGTAGAGATTAGGAAAAGATAATTATAATAAAGCCTTGGTCTTTATGATCATTGTATTAACTTGAGCTGTGATCGCATGATAGTTAAATTTGGATCATATTGATAACGGTTAGTTTGAAATCACTCATGAGACCTGACCCGATGATTGAGTAATGTCACCCAATAGGGACGAACCAGTCATTTGGATGAACCCTAGTTATCAGTTCTACAAGTAAGAATTGGGATTGATCACGTGTGTATACCCGAAGTAGTTATGAACCCATAGGGAACACCTATCCTAGTTATTTGAAAATATTGATTTAAATCACGAATATAATATTGTTTTAATATTGATTTCTTTAAAATCCCCCAATTTGGAGATAACTCACCAACAAGTTCAATTACCGACATTAGTCTAGATCTTACCATATTCCCTGTGGGTTCAACCTCAACCTCTTAGTTGGGTTCTTTATTGACAACGACTGCTTCATACTTTGTCAAAAAGTATGCATTTGAGGTCAATCCCACATGAGAAAATGGATTGCAAGGTACAAAAGGTAGGTGGTGCGCATCCATCATGCTCGATTCTAGGTCTAGGAAAAATCAATAATCGATACTTTATCATGCCCAAACAAACCATGAGCATAATATGAGACTTGAACCATGTGCGTAATAAAATGGTATAAATTCATAAATAAGTCTTTGAACATTATTCTTATCCATAAAACAATTTAATAAATAGAAAATAATTTTAATTTATATAATCGAAGTCTGCAAAAATAATGACGCCAAGGTCAAACTAAAAAATATAGCATGGATTTGGAAAAGAACTCTAAATATTTAATGAAGCGTATAATATAAACTAAGTAAAAATATTTACTGAGATAGGGCCCAAACATACCTATAATTAGAAAGTTAAAGCAAATGAATATGTCCCAAAGCAATGCATGGCTCACCAAGTACTGATAGACGAAATTATCCTAATGAATAGGCTAATCGTGATGTGTATCTGGATTTGCATCATTAAATGCAGTGCCTCCCAAAAAAAGGGACATAAGTTGATATGGAAGGGTCTCGTATGTAAAAGAGCATAGAATAAAATTGTCATTCCCCACCTTGGGAGGCGTGACTGGCACCTAGTGCAACACTGGAATCTGACAGACCTGACTGGGTTTATGCACNCAATCAGGCTCTCTTCATGGCGGATATGATCACCGCCCCAACATTTATAGAATAAAATTGTCATTCCCCACCTTGGGAGGCGTGACTGGCACCTAGTGCAACACTGGAATCTGACAGACCTGACTGGGTTTATGCACGTCTGGTGCATGCCTGAAACTTATTTTAAGAAAACAACGAGCTATATCTCGCCTGTAAATACAGCCTCCAGCCATCAAGGCCATATAGCCACTTGTAAAAGAAAACAGCTAACCAACAACAAGTAATAAAAGAGAATCCTATGCAGGACGACAAGACCATCATGTTGTCTAGTTTTAGTAGAATGAAAATCAGGCAACTACAATTGTATTATAGCCGACGAGGCCACTAACTAATAGCTAAACAAGGCCCCACACGACCATCACTTGAAATAAAACATATATAGGCCCCACACGTCAAACGATAAAATGAAACAACTGGAAATCTGTAGCCTGCAAGCCTCTAGAAGTGGAACAATGGTCTATACAGGGCCCCGACCTACCCATAAACTATACAGTCAAAAAGAGCAGACCTTCTGACTATTAGCTCCGGAGGAAGGGAGCTGAATGTACTGCTGACTCTGGCTAAAAGCTAAGAAGGTCCTGATCCGTGTCTAGCCGCACCTGCAGGCAAGTAATGCAGCGCCCAGGATGGGCTTCAGTACAATATATAACGAATATATAAGGCAACAAAAGAAAATGACTGAATAATACTGATAATGAAACTGAACAATTCAATAGGAGGGATCGAGAGTTAACCTGATATAACCTTATAACCTACTGTACAACTAACAATAAATAGTATAAAAAAAAACCTTACCTGGCCCCCATAAGCTCGAAAGGTACATGAAGCACAAGATAACCTGCCTGAGCCCCCATAAGCCTTGGCGAGTTCACTTTAATCTATATAACCCTAATTAGGTCAAAATGAGTCAACAGGTAACTATAGCCGTCCTACCGGTCCCATGCGTCTGCAACTGAGCTCGCTCGAATCCTGATCTGTAGTTGCATTTGAGCCCAGTGGACTCCTGATAACTGCACACTAGGCACCAGGCTCGACGAGGGTGTGATGCCGATACAGCATAAAGATAATAGTCCAACCATGGAATGGACTGTAATATGGAACTTGGGCCTCTGAATCATCCCTTAGGACGACATATCACTCCTTGGAGCAACGTTACATAGCCCCTGGCGGGCGACGACACAACTAGTAACCCTAGGGTTGGTCACGGAAGGCTATATAGGGCAGGGTCAACCCAAACTAAACATAAAGTACCGGTCTCAACTAACAATAGCAGCTAACCACAATAAAAATACTTCTGACTTTCTTACGAGGGCTCAAGTTGTATTACAGTACTATAGTAAGTAACTTGCCAAAGGAATTCGCCTTAACATACCTCGATTGTCGATTTCCGATTAACTAGCAAGTTTTAACTTGTAATCCGCGGCTCTTTTCAACTGAAACCTTTATACTGAAGGAATGATACCAATTTTAATACTAAGTCAGCAAAAACACAACTTTCAATACTAATAGTGACTCTAATTCAACGTCACGAAATACGACCGAAAACCTGTAATTTCCCGAGAGTTCAAAAGGGATAAATGCTTACCTAATGCCAATGACCAAGTAGGAAATTTGGAGCAGCTCTGAGAACTTTCACTCGCCAGAGTTCCGGTTTGCGAAGCGAATTTATGAGAATAACTCCGTAGTAATGCTTCCCGTAGGCTTGGAACTCGTTACCCGAAGTTAATTTGAGATTGGATGGTGTTTGGCAGCGTAATCTGAGGAAATTTATGTGAAAGTTACATGCTACACTCTCTCTGCCCGTGATATAACTTGGGGAAAGGATTTAATGAAAGAGGGAGGGTTTTATATATAGCTAAGGGCGGTGGCGGGGTGGAGGGGTGCCTCTCGCCTCCCAAAGAGGCTGCAAGGCCCCTGCATCGCGTCCCTCTGTACACCCCTGTTCCAGGCATGCCGCGCTGGCCAGTGCACTGCCAGCTGGCGCGTTGTGCTGGCCCCTCACGGCCTGGCCTCGCTGACCCTACTTCCGAGGCTTTTCCACAAGTGTCAAGCTATTCTTACTCGTCATTAATCCACGTGTATGCCTACTAATGGTTGAAATTTTTACGGGATGTAACATCCTCCCCACCTTAGGAACATTCGTCCTCGAATTTCATCCTCAAACTTAAGGGAGTTAACTTCCTTAACCAAGATTTAGAAAAATTTCAGTAGAGTGTCCTCTATAATATGGACTATCCAACAACTTGAAACGCAGAAAAGTCCAATATAGACGCCTCGCAAGACGTTATAACAACCATTACATAATAAAAAGGGGTAGCTAAGCAATAGTATTGATAGCATAAGCAATAAAATAACAACTGACAACAACCTCACCTTAACTGCATAACCTGGATCAATCCTGGAACAGGTGAGGATATCTAGATCTCATATCATCCTCAGATTCCCAGGTCATCTCTTCTTTATTCCTGTTCCTCCATAATACTTTAATGGAGGCAACATATTTTTTTCTCAACTAGCGAACATATCGATCTAATATGAACACTGGAACTTCTTCTTAAGCTAACTCCTCAGTAACCTGAACGTCCTCAACTGGCACAACTGGGGACAGGTCCCCTATACACTTTCACAACACTGACACGTGAAAGACTAGGTGAATAGATTCTAACTATGGAGGTAAGTCTAGCTCATATGCTACTTGGCCTATTCTCCGGAGGATCTGATATAGCCCGATAAAACTAGGGCTAAGCTTTCCCTTCTTACCAAATCTCATTACGCTCTTCATTGGCGAAACTTTCAGAAATACCCAATCATAAACATTGAATTCCAGATCTCTACGTCGTACATCAAAGTAGGACTTCTGGCGACTCTGAGCTATCAGAAAGCGGTCTATGATGAGTTTTACCTTTTCTTCTGATTGGTGGATCATATATGGTCAAATTAACTCTGATTCTCTTACTTCAAACCATCCGATGGGGGACCTGCATTTTTCGCCCATATAAGGCCTCATAAGGTGCCATTTTGATTTTCAAATGATAATTGTTGTTGTAAGAAAATTCAATAAGGGGTAAATGCCCATCCCATCTGCCCCCAAAGTCTAACGCACACTCCCCCAACATATCCTCGAGTGTCTAAATTGTACATTCTTCCTGCCCATCTGTCTGAGGATGGAATGTTGTACTCAAATTAACCAGTGTCCCCAAGCCTTTCTTAAATGACTGTCAGAATCTAGCTGTGAATTGTGCCCCCTGTTAGAAATGATAGATGTCGGGACACCATGTAGTCTAACTATCTCTTTGATATACAATTCAGCATAGGCGTTGACTGAGAAGGTGGTCCTAACTGGCAAGAAATGAGATGATTTCATTAATCTGTCAACAATCACCTAGATAGGATCAAATCTACACCTGGTACGAGGTAATCCTGTCATAAAATCCATGTTGATTGCTTCCCATTTCCACATAGGTACTGCTATCTCTTGTGTCAATCAGTCGGGTTTTTGATGTTTAGCTTTTACTTGTTAACAGTTGGGGTATTGTGCTACAAATTCTGCTACACCCTTTTTCATTCTAGGACACCAGTAAATCTCCTTTATATCATGATACATTTTCATCGAACCCGGATGAAGGGAGTATTGGGAGTAGTGTACCTCGGCCATAATTTATTGGGGGAGACATGCTACATCTGGGACACAAAGGTGACCGCTAAATCTCAGGACCCCGTCTTCGGTTACCTCAAAAGCTGATACTTCACCTCGCTGAACTTTATCTTTGAGCTGTACCATGTTAGGATATTCATACTGCCGCTCTTTCATCTCTACAACCACGATATTGCGGTATTCTGAATCACTACCTCACTATCTCCTGAGTCAACTATTCGGACGGCTAAGCTGGTTAACTGGTGCAATTCTCGGGCCACCTCTGATCACGGGCAAAAATATCATGCCCGTGATACGCTTTACAACTTGAATTAGTCGTGTTGTCTAAGTTATTTTGTACATTTTCATGTAATTTTATA
>JACEIK010002081.1:13814-25792 GCA_018107945.1 Datura stramonium | reverse complement strand
CAGTAGTACATAAGTATCCAGAGGTCTTTCCACATGATCTACCGAAAATCCCTCCCGAGCGGGAGATCGGTTTTGGTATTGACCTTCTCCCCGACACGCAGCCTATATCTATTCTTCCCTACAGTATGGCTCCATCTGAGCTAAAGGAGTTGAAAGAATAGTTGAAGGACTTGTTAGATAAGAGTTTTATTAGACCGAGCATGTCCCCATTGGGTGCATCAGTTCTCTTTGTCCGAAAGAAGGATGGTTCTCCTCGAATGTGTATCGATTATTAGTAATTGAACAAAGTCACCATTAAGAACAGGTATCCTTTACTCAAGATTGATGATTTATTTGATCGGCTTCAGAGTGCCAAGTGTTTCTCAAAGATATATCTTAGATTTGGGTACCATCAACTCAGAGTTTGGGAGTGTGACATCTCAAAGGTAGACTTCAGGACACGGTATAGCCATTATGAGTTTGTAGTGATGTCTTTTGGACTAACGAATGCTCCTGCAGCTTTTATGGACTTGATTAATAGGGATTTCAAGCCGTACGTGAATATGTTCATGATTGTGTTTATTGATGACATCCTGATATACTCTCGGAGTGAGGAGGAGCATGTTGCCCATTTGAGGTAGTGTTGCAGACTCTCAAGGATCGCAAATTATATGCCAGATTCAGCAAGTTCGAGTTTTGGTTGAACTCCATGACGTTTTTGGGTCATGTGGTATCAAGCGAAGGCATAAGGGTGGACTCTCAAAAAATAGAAGCAGTGAAGAATTGGCCCAAACTGGTGAACCCTTCAGATATTCGGAGTTTCTTGGGTTTAGCTAGCTATTATCGGAGATTAGTTGAAGGATTCTCATAAATTGCAACACCTTTGACCAAATTGACCCAAAAGAAGGTAAAATTCCAATGGTCGGAGGCTTGTGAGAAGAGCTTCCAAGAGTTGAAGACTCGAATTACCTCAGCACTGGTGTTAACTCTGCCGGAGGGTATTGATGGGTTCATGGTGTATTGTGATGCTTCATGGATCGGACTTGGGCATGTGTTGATGCAGCACCGAAAGGTTATAGCATATGCCTCTAGACAACTAAAGGTTCATGAGAAGAATTACCCGACCAATGATCTTGAATTGGCCGCGGTGGTGTTCTCTTTGAAGACATGGCGACATTATTTGTACGGAGTCCACGTGGATATGTGTATGGATCATAAGATCTTACAATATGTGTTCACGCAGAAGGATCTCAATCTTCAGCAAAGGAGGTGGTTGGAGCTACTCAAGGACTATGATATGAGTGTGCTTTACCATCCGGGTAAGAACAATGTGGTAGCAGACACACTTAGTAAACTCTCTATGGAGAGTGTGGATCATGTGGATGAAGGGAAGAAGGAGATGGTGAAGTATGTGCATTAACTTGCAAGGTTGGGAGTCAGGTTGGTTGACTCGACCGATAGAGGTGTGGTTGTTCAAAACGGATCAGAATCGTCATTGGTGATTCATGTAAAGGATAGGCAAGATGAGGACCCTATTTTGGTTAAGTTAAAGGAAGCCCTGCAGAATCATAAGGTAGAGATCTTTTCCAAAGGGGGAGATGGTGTGCTTCGCTACCAGGGTCGCCTATGCATTTCAGATGTTGATGATTTGAGGAACCGGATGTTGCACAAGACTCATGGATCTAGGTATTCTATCCATTTACGTTCCACCAAGGTGTACCGTGACTTACGGGAAACCTATTGGTGGAACGGCATGAAGAAGGATATCACAGAATTTGTAGCAAAGTGTCCGAACTGTCAGCAAGTAAAGGTTGAGCATCAGAGACCGGGAGGCGTGCTTCAGGATATCAGCATTCCTACTTGGAAGTGGGAAGAAATTAATATAGACTTCATCATAGGTTTGCCTCGCACTCGCTAGTAGTATGACTCCATTTGGGTTGTGGTAGACAGGTTGNAGTCATTCTCTACTATAAAGGAACCTGACTGAACTAGGGAGTCACATAGGTTTGCCTCGCACTCGCTAGTAGTATGACTCCATTTGGGTTGTGGTAGACAGGTTGAACAAGGCCGCTCATTTTCTACCGATCAAAACCACAAATTCGGCGGAGGATTGTGCCAAACTATATATCCGGGAGCTAATCTGATTGCATGGTGTGCCCTTATCCATCATTTCAAACCGGGGTACTCAATTTACCTCTCAGTTTTGGAAGTCGTTTCAAAAATGACTTGGTACACAGGTTAAGCTCAGCACAACATTTCACCCGAAAATGGATGGTCAAGTGGCATGTACAATCCAGACCCTCGAGGACATGTTGAGAGCATGCACGGTTGACTTAAGTGGTAGCTGGGATGAGCATTTTCCACTTATTGAGTTTGCATACAATAACAGCTATCATTCCAGTATCCATATGGCACCGTTCGAGCCTCTCTATGGGTGGAGGTGTAGGTAGACCATTGGATGGTTTGAGGTTGGTGAAGTGGCAATGAAGGACCAGATTCGGTTCACAAGTCTATGGAGAGGGTTCAGTTGATAAGGGTCAGGTTGAAAATTTCCCAGAGTCACCAAAAGGGTCCTATGCTGATGTGAGGAGAAGGGAATTAGAATTTGAAGTTTATGATTGGGTATTTTTGAAGGTGTCTCCCATGAAGGGAGTGATGAGGTTCGGAAAGAAGGGGAAACTTAGTCCCCGCTATGTCGGCCCGTATCGGATAGTGAGACATGTTGGCAAGGTGGCTTATGAATTGGAGTTGCCCTCAGAATTAGCTTATGTGCATCCTGTATTTCATATGTCGCTCATGAAGAAGTGTTTGGGTGATCCAGCTCTAGTTGTCCCGGTGGACAGTGTCTCTATAAAAGACATCCTCAGTTATGAGGAGGTTTCAATAGAAATACTAGATCGTCATGTTCAAAGGCTAAGGAACAAAGAAGTAGCTTCAGTCAAAGTGTTATGGAGGAATCAGCATGTTGAGGGAGCTATGTGGGAAGCCGAGGATATGATGGCTAGATACCCACATTTATTCTCTACCGACTCAGTTCCAGCTTGAGGTATCAGTTCTGACCTAAAACTCTATTTAGTTTCATGCTCAGTTCATGTGTCCAAGTTTCTTTTATGTATGTGGATGTATGTATGATTCGTGAATTCAGTTCAACTATGTAGTTTGAATCAGAGATAGTTATTCCGTCAGTTTCGGCTTAAATGATTAGTATTTGAATATGATAATTGTGTTTCTCTTCTCTTCTGTATGTTTCCCAACATTCGAGGATGAATGTTCCCAAGGGGGAGATATTGTTATACCCCAGAAGCCCAAGGATCAGACCCGGGAGTTGAAACGGAGAAAAACTCAAAATTGGAACCAGGTATCAGGATGGGTTGTGAGGTGACCTGTGGAGCAGCCCACGAGTTGTGATGTGACTCGTGGGGTGGCCAGGTGAGAAGTTTCAAAATATGAGAAAGGGGATCCACGGACGTGACCACAACTCGTGGTCAGACCCTACGAGTCGTTAGATCAGTCGTTGGGTGGGTGAGTAAGAAAAGAGAAGGAAGAGAGACAGTGCACTTGACGGGAGGACCCCACGGGTCATGGTCAATCCCCATGATTCATGGGAACAGTCGTGGCCAAGCAGGGAATGAATTTTTTGAAGCTAAGGAAGTGCACATCACGGATGGTGACCACGAGTCGTGGCCACCAGGTCATGAGTCATTATGTCTTCCGTTATGAGCCCAGGAGACCTATTGAGCAGTGTACTTCAAGAATCAAACCACGAGTTGTTGTCAGAGGGGATGAGTCGTTAGGTCTCTCGTTGGGACTACCTGACAATTATTTTCTGCAATTTTAGCAAGGGATTTTCCGTAATTCCTAAGATCCTAAGGCCTAAACTATGATATTTTGAGTTATGAATAGTAACTTTTAAAAGGGTTAAGTTCATTTTAGGCATTATTCATTCATACATGCAAGGTAGAAAATGAGAGAGGGTGATCAAGCTTTGTGTTCTTCAATTCCCTCTTTAATTTCTTCTTTGGCTATCAAAGAAGTATAAGAATCAGCTACCAACAGGTAAGTAGGGTTATGACTGAGTGATTCCTTTCACACCCATGCCCAATCTCTCTCTAAATTATGGATGTTCTATGTCTAATTTATGGGATTTTAACCCAAATGCCTGAATTTCCTAATTCTTTACATGGGTATAATTTAAATGCGTCTCTACCAGTGAATTATGAAGCATGGGCAAGTTTTATGATGTTTTCAATTAAAAATTATGTTTCTAGCTTTCTGAATTAAAAATCCCATTGATGAAACATTCATGAAAGATGAGATTTTTGATGAATGTATGATGATGATGATATATTATGATGAAAAGCATGTCTTCAAGCTACCCATATTTATAATCATGTTTTCGATATAAATTGAGTATTTTCAAGTATGATAAAGCTTTGAAAAATGCCCACATGTTTAAAGTATGATTGATGATTTCTCGAATTGAGCTTACCACATGGTTTTAGAGCGAAGACTCCCAAGTATCTTTCAGCTTGTGTATGGTTTGAGTTAAAGTCTCTCATGTGCATGATTTCATATTTGAGATGTATTTGATGATTGAGCTTCATCAATAGACGATGTTGAGCTTCCTTGAATAATGATATAGAGCATATGAATGTTTTTAGGAATAGTGTCTAGCACCGAGTAGGCTAAGGTCGATCACCCTATGCCTCAGAACTATGTGCCAACGTAGGTTTATACTGTTATATATATAACTTCGGGACCTCCCTTGTGAGCTATCCCCGGCTCTATAGGCCCATAAGCTTGATATCAATATCATGGTATCGTCTCTAGCCCTGACAAGGCTTTGGACGGCTCTACCTACTAGAGTGTGATAGTTGGGACCACGTAAGCTCTATCGTGGTATGTCAGTTAAAAGACTTCTATTGTTCCTCATGATTTAAGTTATGCATATCCATTACTCATGAGATTTACATATGTATGCATGTTCTAAAGAAGGTTTGACTCAATGTTCAGTTTTACTTATAAATATTCAGATTTTAGCTTTGAGTCAATCGATTCAGTTATGATGATATGTTATGTTATGTTATGATGAGATCATGATTTCAGAAAGAATGCATGCAAGCCCTTCTCTCAGATTCTTAATGTTTATGTTTTACATTGTATATTGTCTTTAAATGATTTTACTTACTTAAGCGGTTTTACTTACCTTGCATGCTCGGTACATTCTACGTACTGACCGCATACTCTATGTTGTATCGTTTCATGATACAGGATCCGGTTCTCAAGCTCAGCCTCGATCATAGTTCGACTTCAGAGTTAGCACCTTCGTTGTTGGTGAGTCCTCATCTCCCGAGGACTAGACTATTCAGATTTTCTTATGTACTTTCATATTCAGATTGTTGAGTTAGTTGGGATATTATCCCATAAATTCATGATGTTTAGAGGCTTTTCAGACATATTGTTGTATCAGCTTCGGATTGTGTATTCTGATGTTATGTTTAATCTAGACTTCCGCTATGATTATCTTTATTATTCTTCTAATTTATTGATCGAGTTAGATATATGCTTATGTCATGGATTGACTTGGAGTCTCTCGGGGCTCCTTGTCCCGTGTTGCGATCCGGGCTTCCGTTCGGGTCGTGACATCTGGCTGGGCTTATGCACGTCTGGTGCATGCCTGCACTTATTTTAAGAAAACAATGAGCTGTATCTCGACTGTAAATACAGCCTTAGGCCAACAAGGTCGTATAGCCACCTATAAAAGAAAACAGCTAACCAACAACAAGCAATAAAAGAGAATCCTATGCGGACTGACAAGACCATCATGCTGTCTAGTTTTAGCAGAATGAAAATCAGGCAACTACAACTATACTATAGCCGACAAGACCACTAACTAACAGCTAAACAAGGCCCTACACAGCCATCACCTGAAATAAAACATATATAGGCCCCAAACGGCCAACAACAAAATGAAAAACTAGAAAATCCGTAGTCTGCTAGCCTCTAGAAGTGGAACAATGGTCGAGATAGGGCCCTGACCTACCCATAACTACACAATCAAAAAGAGCAGACCTTCTGACTATTAGCTCCGGAGGAAGGGAACTGACTATACTGCTGACTCTGGCTGAAAGCTAAGAAGGTCCTGATCCGCGTCTATTCACACCTGCAGGCAAGTAATGCAGCGCCCAAGGATGGGCGTCAGTACAATATGTACCGAATATGTAAGGCAACAAAAGAAAATGATTGAATAGTACTGATAATGAAACTGAAAAATTCAATAGGAGGGATAAAGAGTTAACTTGATATTACCTTATAACTTGTTGTACAACTAACAATAAATAGTACAAACAAGAACCTAATATTACCTTATAACTTGTTGTACAACTAACAATAAATAGTACAAGCAAGAACCTTACCTGGACCCCATAAGCATAGAAGGTACATCCAGAAAAGAATAACCCGTCCGAGGCCCCCATAAGCCCTGGCGAGTTCACTTCAATCTATATACCCCTAATCAGGTCAAAATGAGTCAAAAGGTAACTATAGCCGTCCTACCGGTCCCCTAGGTCTGCAACTGAGCCCGCTCACTCCTGATCTGTAGTTGCGTATTAGTCCGGTGGACTCTTGATAACTGCACCCTAGGCACCAGGCTCGACGAGGGTATGATGCCGATACAACATAAATATAATAGTCCAGTCATGGAATGGATTGTAATATAGCCCTTGTGCCTCTGCATCGTCCCTTGGGATGACATATCGCTCCTTAGAGCAATGTCATATAGCCCCTGGCGGGCGACGACACAGCTAGTAACCCTGGGGTTGGTCACGGAAGGCTATACAGGGCAAGGTCAATCCCAAACTAAACTTAAAGTACTAGTATCAACTAACAATAGTAGCTAACCACAATAAACATACTTCTGCCTTTCTTACGAGGGCTCAAGTTGTATTACAATACTATAGGAAGTAACTTGCCGAAGGAATTCACCTTAACATACCTCGATTGCCGATTCCCGATTAATTAGCGAGTTTCAACTTGTAATCCGCGACTCTTTTCAACTGAAATCTTTATAATGAGAGAATGAGACTAATTTTAATACTAAGTACAGCAAAAACAACAACTTTTGATACTAATAATGACTCTAATTGAACATCGCGAAATACAACCGAGAACCTGTAATTTCCCGAGAGTTCAGAAGGGAGAAATGCTTACCTAATGCAGGTGACTGAGTAGGAATCAATTTGGAGCAATTCTGATAACTTTTACTCAGCAAAGTTCTAGTTTTCCGAGCAAAATTCTGAGAAATAACTCTGTAGTAATGCTTCCCGTAGGCCTGAAACTTGTCACCCGAAGTTAATTTGAGATTGGACGGTGTTTGGTAGCGTAATCGAAGGAAATTTACGTGAAAGTTGCATGTTATACTCTCTCTGGCCGTGATATAACTTGGGGAAATGATTTCATGAAAGAGGGAGGGGTTTATATATAGCTAAGGGCGGTGGCAGGGGGGCGCCCCCCACCGCCCAAAGCGGTAAGAAGGCCCCCGTGTGGCGCCCCTGTGCCTAGGCCAGTGCACTGCCGGCTGGAGCATCGCGCTGGCCCCTCACGGCCTGGCTCGCCCGATCTTACTTCCGAGACTTTTCCATACGCGTCAAACTCTTCTTACTCGTCGCCGATCCACGCGTACGCCTACTAACTGTTGACATTTTTATGGGGTGTAACAAAAACATAATAGAGATATTAAATTAAAGGAAAATCAAAGAACAGAAATAAAACATAGAATGGAATCAAACCATAAGGTTGAACTTATCATTTTCATCTTTTACAGGAGTTTCTTAGTTTAACCGACATAGTCCATAGTGTGGGAACATAGATCTCTGACCCATCAGCTAACAATCTCAACCTTGTCAGGGTACAAGACATACATAACATGTTTTACTTGAAAAGGATCTATAGTAAGCCATATTGGGGAATCATAGAGGATTTATCCGAACTAAAAAAATATCTAAAACCTACATTGGTATATGTAGTTTCGGGCACGAATGCCTTCTCGATTACAATATTACTCCCAATTTATTACATGAAAGGTTAGCTCAAAAACTCATGAATCATAATTAGCTCAAAATCTAATAAATCCTAGTTAGCTCAAAAGACATACGTCATCATTAGCTCGAAAGCTCATAAATCATGGTTAATTTTGTGTGCATTATGTTTGAAAAATCCTAAGTTTCATAAATCATAGTCATGTAAATCATGTCATAATATCATAAAGTTTATTTTTTTTTAAAAATCATGGTTCATAAAGATATCTTAATTTGATAGAAAAATAATGTGGCTCATGAATTTCGATCATGAAGAAAATTTGTAATGATTATGATGAGTTCATGGAATTCATAAGGAATTAATATGAGTAAGAACATAGACTTTCATAACTTAGCTTATTCATGAAGGAGAACTCATAGACATGAAGAACATATAGCGCGAAAGGACAATGATGCTCTTGAACGTAGAGGATAGTCTTACATATCTTAATCCTTCCTAAACCACGGATAATAATTCAAAATTTTTGAAGAACGTCCAACAATTCTACACTTGAGCCTTTTGGAAGGATTTCTTCGAAGATCCTATGATGGTAAGGTAGAATCACATTAAGAATTCTGTATACAAATGTTAGAAACACTAGAAATTAATTATCATTGTGTGAGAGGACATACCTTAGTGTGGGAGGTTGAGAGAAGAGGAAAGTCATCCTAGGGCTCTCATAATGAAGAATAAGTTAAAATTTAAGAAAGTTCAAACTAAATTCTCTCTTGGGGACCGAACTGGACTTCCATGCGTTGCAGCCCCCAATGCAATGAATTTCAATGTTATGGGCACTGCGTTGTGACCCCATGGTGAGCAACACGCCACACTACTCGTTATGTCCCATATTTAGCAAATTTTCTCAAACTCCTGTATACCTAACACCACAACATGGTCACCAACACAGTGAACTTTAGTGTGATGGTTACTGTGTTGCTATCATGCCTCAAAACTTGAAAAGGTGTGACTCACACCTGGTGCCTCACTTGATCAAGCACACCCTAAAACACCTAATAACATAACTATGATAAAATAATCCTAAGCCGATGAGGCCCGAAAGCAAAATCCAACTCACAACTTAAGAAAGAAAAACAAATACTCCAACAGAGTCTATATCACAATAATCAGAATGAAAGCTATCCCACAATCCAAAATACATATACACAGGCTGACAGGCCAAAGTCTGAAAACTTCAACTAACCAAAAAAGCTAAAAAGGCCTATACTAGACACCACAAATTAAACACAAGTCCACAAGCCTCTAAGAGTAAAACAACAGTTAAACAATCGGGACAAGGCCCCAACCTACCCATCAACAACAGATGTACTCAAAAACCAGACGAACAGACAACTCTGGATGACATATAGCTTACCTCTAAGCTGGAACCCCATACAGCTAACGAGGATTATGAGCTGCCTTCTGATTAACACCTGCAAGCATATATGCAGCACCCCTAGACTTGGGATGTCAATACGGAGAATGTATGTAAGGCAACATAATGTGTTAGAGACCATATAATAAAAATAAAATCAAAATAATATCAACTTAATAGCCACAACCTATACAACAACAATGTTAGTCAAATACCACCTTACCTTCCCCTACTTTGGGCCTCATAACAATAATAATCTTAGTCATATATTGCCTTAAATGTCTAATACTCAGCCAACCAAAATATGCATATGATATGAATGCAACGTGATGCAAATGCAACACTACCAATTCAACTATTCCAGAAGTTCTCACAGCCTTATAGGCTAACAGAATAAATAAGCTCAATCCTACTGAAAATGCTCACGACCTTACAATTTTTCGCATAACCCTAGACTTGACCTTATCGAAAGTTCTCATGATCTTACAGGTCCTCACAAAGACCAAAGGTAAAAAAAATGCAAAAAAATCTATGAATATGTAAATGCATAATAAACAACTCGTCACAACACATATATGAATCCATCACCTGACTTCACAATCAACACTAGAACCATAACTCTCAATAGGAACCATCAACAAACCACCAACATATACAAGAATACTCATCCAAAGCCACACAACCAATCATAACCCATGATAGAACATACCAAGAAGAGGACAAACAAGAATACTAAGGATACCCACAATAGCACGATAATTTGGAATTTAAGGAAAAACATACCAAAAGAGAAGCGGACAAGCCTTAACATACCTTATGCATATCCATACGGAGCTAAGTTAAATTCCACTCTCCTAATCACAAGGCTACTTCCAAGAAGAAGCTCACAATATCACATAACCAAAACAACTAAAAGCAAAGATACATGAATATAGTATTGGAAGGAATTCTATGGAACTAACTTATGAAGCTCGAAACAAGAATCAAACAAGGATCTAAGAATGCATACCTTATGATAATCAACTTAGGAGTGATGAACCAAAATATAATCACGATACCACCCTTCGAAATAGCCACCAACAGAAATAAGATGTATTAGCCGATTGATTCAATGATCTAGGCTCGAATTCAACTTAAACAAACTAAATAGACTAATTTCTAGAGAGTTACTGTGGGTTTTCACAGCTTGAAAAAGTCAGGAAATGAGCAAGAGCCCACCAAACACCTTATATAACTTGGCCACCATCACTGTCGCGACACGGGCCACGTTGTGACAAGCTAAGTCTCTTGTAGGTTTACTGGGAGTTTTTCCTGACACTCAATTCTGTACATATGACTCCAACCCTTGATCCTTTCTCGATATATAATGAGTAGTAATAAAACTTGACTCATATGTATAAAATCTAATGATTAAATCGATTTACAAACGAGTTATTACAGTTTCACTTCCTGTTACGTGGTCAACATTTAAAAAAATATTTAGGATTTTGGGTAAAGATTGCATAACTTTTTGTATCGAATGCAGATTGATAGGCGATTTGATGTGTTAGGATTTAAATACAAACACCATGTTGGGCATGACCATACTGTCTTACTTACACAATAACATTCATTCAAATTTACTCTTTTTCGATGGTTTAACACTTAGTACAAAATGTGATATGTTATAGCACCAGCTAACACGTGAGCATGCACGACTGTGTGAGACCACCTGAAGTCATTAAAAGTGGGTATCATGCAGAGAGAAAGACGATGGCAATTTTAAGGTCTTAGGTTTCTAGAGAGAGATGCTCTCGATCATTGGATTCCATACACTGCAAGTTGAGCTTTTTTGGTGGTTTATGATGGATTAACACTATTTTGATGTTGATATTAACATTATTATGGATTAAAATTGATAGAATTACTCAAATTTTCAAAAATCAAATTTAGAACTCAATGTTAGGGTATGAACTTCAAAAGGTAAAACTCTTACACTTAACTCATGTTGTGACTTATCATCTTCATCTCTTTCGTCTATATTATTTGCACTCTCAAGCTTATTTTTGAAGTTGCTGATATGAAAGCCTATTAGAGTCTCCTCCATGTTATCCTTCGCAATTTCTTCATTTCTCATGAGAAGTTTCAATTCACTAATAATTTTGAGTTCAACAATAGTATTAGTTTTTCCTTCAATTTATTATGTGTTGCTTCAAACAACTTATTATTATCTTTGAAATATAAAAGGAGTTCGCAAACCCTATATTCAAATGTATTAGAGATTTATTTGTGTTCAAATGATAATATTTCTTTGCTAACAATCTCATCATCATTGTCGTACTTCCCAGATGGTGATTTTATTCTCTGTCAGCTTTCAATTTCTAAAGAATATCTTGAATCACTAAGGATTTAAACTTAATGTTGAAACTACGTTACAACATGATGGAATTTCTCATATTTTAGCTAAGAACATTTTATTTTCATTTTTTATTTTCACATTATAGTAGTAGTTATTATTCAATTACTTGATAAACAACTGATAATTTTTAATTATAAACCTAAAAAGTTCTCG
>JACEIK010002081.1:0-10492 GCA_018107945.1 Datura stramonium | reverse complement strand
AAAAGAACCTATCACTAAATTCTACGTATCATTACATACCTGTACTACTCTCTTTTATAATTATATCATCAGTGATGTGTCGGCACACGTCTCTATCACATCACTGTACACACATGCTAGAAGGTCTTATCTTTGCCATTCAGGTCATGACTTGCAGGGGACTCTAGAAATTCATGTACTATACACCCAATCGTATGAACCCTTCATCATACCAATCTATGTACTCATGTTCGTACACCCGGCCATATGACCCTTTAGTCATACCTGTCTGTGCACTCACTCATATTGCTCGCTCGGATGCTCACCTTGGGCATGAGCCCCTCATATCCAAGTATTCATACACACACTAGTCTGCTTGTCCGAATGCTCACCTCAGATATGAGCCTCTCATCTCAGGGTAAGGATTTATCATCCAACTTTCATCAATATATCCATTATGCTTATCAATCAAATCACCTCATGTGACAACTCAGAGTAGGATATCAACCAAAATTCATCGGCATAACTTATCGTGCATTTCATTCAATCCACTTATAGAACAGTTCAGAAAGACATATAAATCAACATTTTAGTTATCTAGCAATTAGCCTATTATCACTTCATCTTTCACAATAAACAAACACACCAAGGTAACCTTCAGAATTAGTCGGTTTAACCTTTCCTACCCTCTCACATAAGGATCTATCACATAATCGGGTACTTTCAATATTGATCAACATATTGTTCATGTATTTCCCATTTCAAGACAACTTACTAGGGCCCCTCATCGTCCCTTTAACACATTCAATCACAAAGAAACCTCGTTACATACAATAATCAATTTAACGTACTTCAGATTTAACCACACAACCTTGCTACTATGGGTTCTCATAAACACTTGTTCTTTCCTTACCTCGGATTTGTTTTAAGCTAGTTAATTATACTACTAGCCTTACATTTTCATTCCTAATAATTAAATTGCAATATTAAGCTCATATAATCAAACTAGGTCGGATCACCTCACTTCTTTCCTTTATTCATACTATTACAATCATTCACCCAAGATTCTACCACCAAAAACATACATCAAGAACAACCACAATCATATGATGTCAAAACATGCCATCAAGAATATCACCTCAAGACTCCATTATCAAGAAAATAACATCAAGAACATATTATGAAGAATATCACATCAAGAGTATTTTATAAATAATTAATTATCAACTAGTTTTCACTTTGTCACATGTTTCTATACTTAGAATTAATCCTCTAATCTTATAGTTATGTCACTACAAATCTTTCATCACGTCGTTATATTTTATGATCATTCTATCCTCATCAATTGTACATTAATAGTACACACGTATATGATTCACTAATTACAGTCTAACATAAAGGTAAGCCATAACCTACCTAGACCACAGAACTGGAATATGTAGCTACTCTGCGGGAGCTTTGCCTTTACTCAATTCCTCCGAACGTTCAAAATCTAGAAATAAGATATTAAGGAATCAATCAATATGATACTTTTTCAATTCAGGGTTTGGGAACTCAACCCACTCTATTCTACCCGCTGTTTGCAGTCTAATTCGATGAGCATAGGCTAAATTATCATAACCCAAATCTACAACGATTCTTTAAACATATGTCATGGAGTTTTTACTCCTCTAACCCTCTTAAAGTAGTGTTTAAGGTTTAGGGTTTCAAATTCACCGAATTCTAGGTATCAAACTATCGCCAAAATAATATTTTATAATCACATCCACCCTAGAAAGTGCTAATTTTCCACTTTTAGGCCTAGAAATCAATACCCACTTACTCCCATAACCCTAGCCCTAGTTTTCACAAACCTAAGGTTCTTAGTTAGGGATTCACCATTAGAGACTATCTTTGATTCTGGTGGTTAGGGAATCGAATAAGGAAAGAAAGAGTTAGAACTCATACCTTGAGAAGGAGAAACTACTTATTCCTTAGAAATTCGTCCTTCTGCTCTCAAAGTTCGCGCCTCAGAGTAATGGGGTGAAAAACTCTAAAATTTTACTTAAACTGACTTTCTGCCTCGCATCGTCCACTACAGCGATCCTGCTATTTCAGATAATCATCCGCCACGGTGGTCCTGCCGCATGGGATTTTAAATCAGTCCATCAAGTCAATTAATAAAATAATCTTTTATTTTGAAAAATAAATAAGCTAGACCGAGCAAAATTTTGAATCCTTACGCCAATGTCATCGAGACTTTATACTGATCGAATGGGTCGTTACAAAATAAAATACTATAATGCTTCGAGAAGAACACAATAATGTGATACTTGAACAATTGCTTGGAAAATGTATTGCATAACATTATCGTGTTTCTATTTTATTAAATAATTTATTAATTTTTTTGTCTAAAATAAAAATAAAAAGATTAAAATTTGAGAGAAGGAGAAATAGAGGTATTAGAAAGGAGTGGCCTAGAGGGTAAAATTAATGAAGAATTTAGGAGAGGATAGATGTTTGACATTTAAGTAAGTCTTATGGACTAAGCAAATTGTAAAATACAGACGAATTCTCATAAACCACTATAGTTTGAATGTATATCATCAGGTGTAGCTACACTTTAGTTATTTACAATCCGTAGCAACATATTGGGTTCCAGATGCTTCTATCCACTATATTCATTGGTAATGAATACAACATGTATTAACTGTATTTTTTTGCGCGACGAATATAACCAAAGTGAAATATAAAAATCCAAGGATATATACAAGGATAAAAATAATAAAAATATAGTGATACATTGTAACACCCCAAAAGTTCCTTAGACAAAACTCTAGACTTGAAATGGAAAACCAGAAAAGAATCCAGAAAATATTGCCTCAAAATGACTCAACTAATGAGTCATTGTAAGGAATAATGACCTGTCATAAGAGTCATTGTAATCTCCTGCAAATTTCCTCCCATGTACCAACGAGACGTAGAACGGCTCATTATATGAAGTAATGAGTCGTCCTGTTGCTCATTGTAAGCCAGTCCAAAAACTTGTTAAATCTTTCTTTCAAACAATGAGCCAGACGACGAGTCATTGTGTGATGTAACGACTCGTCCTTTGAAGCCGTTGAATGAATCCAAAAAATGCTAAAATTTCCCCAGTGACAACGGATGGAAACAATGACCCGTTTTTTTTAGATAAAGGATCGTTCTGTCCGTCCGTTGGGGGATATCCAGAATTTGTTAAAAACTCTTCCAATGACAACAAGTGGAACCAACAACTCGTTGTTCCATCTAACGAGTCATTGTTCCCGTCTGTTGGTCAAGTCCAAAAACTAAATTTTCAAGGCCAAGGACCAATGACTAGTCCCAACGAGTTGTGGTCACCATCAATGACTCGTCGTGTGACCCGTTGAGTCGGTATGGGCAGTTTTCCAAACTATTCTCCGGGGGCATTTTTGTAACTTTTTGAAATTTTAGTTCCTAAACTACATCATTTTTGGGTATATTATCAGAGGATTAAAGGGGGTTAGTCGATGCTTCTCCCTCATTTCTCACTTAGCTCTCAAGACCAGTACATAGAAAAACTCAGACAGGCTTCTTAGGGCAATAGTTAGGGTTCTGCTTCTTCAACAGATTTCCAAGAGTTTTCTCAGAGGATTATTCTTCAGGTATGTGGGGATTCAACAAGGGAATTCTCTCACCCTTTGTGCCCCAAATTCATCTTCAGAAACTTCTATAGTACGAGTTAGGGTTATTTCAAACAAATTATGCATGTTTTGTTAATTTGGTATATTTTTGCAAGTTTTTATAATTCTAGCGTGTGATCTTTATATTCTTGATCTGACCATTATAGTATGACTATTAGACCTATTTTTTATGACTTCTTTGGGTGGAGCTTTGCATGATTTAAAAGCTAGTTTTGAATTGTTATTTTCCATGGGCTATTATCTGGTTATCAATTTTTAGTGTCTACGGTTCGAGTTAAAATTAGTATTTTCAAATTATAGGTATACTTATTATTCTTCAGAAATGTCAGCTGATCAGTTTGACCCTTTTTATTAGTTTATTATTAAATTCAGTATCTTCAGTTATCAGGTCCCTTACGCTCTCAAGACACTTTCAGATAGTTGTTTTGTCTTAGCCTTAGGACATCAGTCTTGAGCTAATCAGTCCAGTTAGATATAACTAGAATTTCAGTCGGAAATAATACTTAGCACCGAGCAAGACAGGTTCAATGCACCTAGGTTCCCAAACTTAAGTGCCACGTAGGTTATTAGCCCGAATGGGCCCTAGATAGTGATCACATAGTTCAACCACTATATCCTGGAAAGTTAAAGTGGGCTCTATTCGATGGGGTGTATACATCAAACTCCACATTTAGCTCACATGGTTCTATGTCAGTTAAGAGTCTCTCCCACGGTACAATTCAGTCTCAGATCTTAGAATATATTTATGACCCTTATATCTTTACCAGTTTTCAGTACCCTCTAATTTTTGTTTATCTATAACATGTATATTTTTCCGTCAAGGGTGTAGGATTACGTGTGAAAGTTCACTCAATTGTCGAGGTATACTCTAGAAATGGTTGTGGAACCAAGGGTTCGTATGCTTTTGTTCGTGAATAGAGTCTCAGACTTGGTAGTCAAGGAGTGCAGGATTGCCATGCTTATTAATGAGATGGACATCTCTAGATTCATTATCCACGCACAACAGCTAGAGTTAGAGAAACTAAAGGATATAGAGAGGGAGAATAAACGGGCACGAACAAGTTAGTTTGAGTATTCCCAGTAGAGGTCGGGCTGTGGAAATTGGCCCCATTAGCTATAGAGACTGGACACACTCATCAGCCAATGCTCCTTCTTTCAGGCCCCACAAAGATTGGAGGGGTGGAGCATTAGGCTTCCAGTCTTAGAGGCTTGTCTCTAGATGCCGCACTTTTCCAGTATGTTCTAAGTCTGGCAAGAATCATCCGGGTGAATGTCGTATAGGCAAGGAGGCTTGTTTTAGTTGTGGCCAGCTGGGTCACATGTTGAGAGATTTCCCATCAGTAGGACGGGGGAAGGCCCAATCCACCACCTCGGCAAGCACACCAGGTCATTCAGCTCAGCAGGGTACTACCTCGGGTATAGATGGCGGTCAACGCTAGAACCTCTATCTTCCCGTCAGGACTAGGATGACTTACCTGACGTAGTCACTAGTATGTTACGGGTCTTTCAAACAGTTGTTTATGCTTTACTAGATCCAACAGCCACACTTTCTTTTAGACTCCTTACATTGCTATCCAGTTTGATATTAGTCTAGAAATTCTATCAGAGCCATTTTTAGTCTCTATCCCGGTTGGTGAGTTAGTTAGAGCCAGTTGGATATACAGGGATTTCCTGGTGACAGTATTTCATAAAGTCACCATAGTTGATATAGTAGAGTTAGATATGGTCAATTTTTACCCCACTTTTGGCATGGACTGGTTACATTCTGATTATGCTTCAGTTTACTGTAGAAGCAGAGTTGTTAGATTCCAATTTCCTAATGAACTAGTCCTACAGTGGAGGGTAGTACTTTAGCGCCTAAGGGTCCATTTATCTCATACCTTAAGGCTAAGAAAATAATCTCAAAAGGGTACATCAATCACTTGGTTAGGGTCAAGAATTCTAGTTCCAAAATCCTAACTCTTCAGTCAGTTCCAGTTGTAAAGGAGTTCCCCGATGTATTTTCTAACGATCTTCCCGGAGTCCCTCTCGAGCGGAAAATAGACTTCAGCATAAACCTTCTTCCAGATACCCAACCTATCTCTATTCCTCCTTATCAAATGGCTCCAACTAAGCTCAAGGAATTAAAGGAACAACTGAAAGACCTTCTAGCTAAGGGCTTTATCAGACCCAACATCTTTCTATGGAGTGCCCCAATCTTATTCGTGTGAAAGAAAGATGGAACACTCAGAATGTGCATCGACTACCGTCAGAAAAATATAGTCATAGTCAAGAAAAGGTATCCTCTACCCAGGATTGATGTCACAACCCGAACGTAGACCCGGATCGAGACGTGGGACCGAAAACCCCGAGAGGCTCCAAGTCGACCCATGGCATAAACATAACCTCTAAACTCAACATCATAAAGAAGAAGTTTAACATACATATATCTATATCAAGCTAGAACTGAATTAACAATGACAAGTTGAGTTATACATAATGTATGAAAAGCCTCTCACAACTGATGAGCTGATGGGACAACACCCCTAACTAGCTCAACAAAGTTTGAAACTGAAAGAACATAAAAATCTATAATGAATGAACGTCCTAGAAGGATGAGGACTTACCAACATCGGCTGGACAGGTCATAGAGGGAAGCAGGGGCTAATGACGTGACTGAGACTGATCCCTCAAACCTGTATCATGAAACGATACAACATAGAGTATGCGGTTAGTACTTGAAATGTATTGAGTATGTAAGGTAAGTAAAATCGGACAGTTAAAATACATAAGAGTTTATAAGAGTAGGACAACATTATTATAATGTAATATAAGGGCTCAAGGTATTCAAAACATTCATAAATCAATCATAATCATAGTAATAGGAGAAAAGCTTCATTAAACATGACTTGAGCCAAAGTAACATAAAAATAACCACACATAAATCATGAGGAACAATGGGAGATTCTTATAACCAACATAGCCCACATGAGCACACATGAAGCCCAACCTTTAAACCCCTAGTCGGGAGGGCGTTTGTACCTTGTCAAGGGTAGAACCATGAAAAGAGGTGTGATATCACTCATGAAAGGCCCATACTGTTGCACCCCTAAGTTCCTAACCCGATGCATGCGTATGTATGTTGAGAGTTTTATAGTACAATGCACACGAAAAAAGGCTTGGGGAATGAATGGATGAGTACGGAGTCGAGCTAGCAGGAGGTCGGGGCCGGAGGCCAGGTGCACTGGGTGTTGCGCCGCGCCGGCCAGCCCAGCGCCTTGAGCAGCGCATCGCCCTAGATTCTTGGCACTATGGGTGGTGCACCGTGTCCCCCTGCCACCGCCTCAAAACTATATAAGCCTCCTTCAATGTTTAACGATTCATTCTAATATTTCCCCAAAATCAGAGGAGCATCTTGGGCGATACTTTCTTCGATTTTCGCCAAATTACACCGTTAAACTCTGTACATACGTAAATTCATCTGGGATAGCGAGTCCTAGTCCTATGAGGAATATCCGTGCGAAGTTATTTCTTGAAAATTTGCTCGGAGTATCGAAACCCTGCTGAGTAAAGGTTGTCGGAATTACTTCAAATTGAGTCCTAAGCATCTTCAGGAGATAGGTAAGCATTTATCCCTTCTAAACTCTAGTGAAAGTGTGAGCTTCTGAACGAATTAAATGGAGTTGAACTAAAGTTATTATTATTGAAAGATATCGTCATTTGCCGATGCCTACTATTGAAATAGCCTCATTCTCTCAGCTTAAGGGCTGCAATTGAGTGGAATTACTGACTTTAGGTGGGAGACTGTTTAATGAACGAAAGCCATCATTCGAGGTATGTTAAGGCTTATCCCTTCTGGAAAGTTATTCTCATCGTATAATGATACGACATATGTTCTTGAACGAAGATAATGATGCTATATGTGGTGATTAGCTGCTGTCAATAGATAAGGACTACGAATGTTTTGGTTAGCTGCTATAAGACATAAAAAGGTTATGCCATAGTATTCCTCATCGGGAAAGGGTTTGTTCAAGGTGACTAAAGCTAGGAGCGTCATACAGATTTCGCTAGTCCATCTACTTACTACTTAGAAGTCCCTGATGTTTTGCTATCGTGCTAGGACTTAGAAGTTTAGGGTTAACTATTGGGCCTAAGTTGGTAAGTTGGACAGCATAGGGCACAACCGGATGATATAACTCTTAGTTTGGCGCCTGTATTGTCAGTAAAGCTCGCCCAGAGGCCATTGGCGTACCTTGACGCCTTCGGGGCCAGAATTTGGATATGATGGTCATACCCTAGAGTAAGTGGCACCAGGGTTGCCTAGTGAGATTAGGGACAACCTGCCATCTAGTTAGCTACTGCCAGTGACTGTTAGTTTCAGTTGACTTAGTGCTTGTGATACGGGTTGCCAGGAAGTTATCCTAGTTATGCAAGTCGGATAGACCCGTGGGTACCCTAAGGAGGGAACCTTACTAGTAGGCGGATGTGGGGCTAACGCCCCAGCCTTCTCTTATAGATACCCAGGTACAGATCGCTGCAAATGGATAGATCCAAATAAACCTGCCGAGAGGCTATAAATCATCCAGATAAGTCATATGATATCTAAGAAGACCAAGTTAATGTCTAAGGGACTACAACCAAAGCAGTACAGTATTACCTTCAGCTTAAGAATTATAGTAAGCTGCTTGGGGAAGGTTAGGGGATGACTGCTCAGGAGCATGTCCGGTTAGTAGCAGCCCTACAGTTCTTCTAAGCGAAAGAACTAAAAAGTTGGTCATCCGCGACCTTATTTTTCCCTTATGAGCTATCATTGTCTTAGCATGACATTTAGAGTATCATTTAGGCCACTCTAGATCTCGCCTTATCTTGTCTAAACCAGTAGAGATTATGATCACTGCCAGGATCCGCTAATCAGATATAGGCACACGTGGTGTGCTTGTTGGCATCTATAGAGACTATTCTAGGGGAGGGTAGTGATCGAGTTAGGCCTTAAGAGCCAGATACACCTTTTGAGTGGCTAGATTAAGACTAAAATGTAGCATGTTGGTTGGGAGTGACCCTTCCTAGGATAGGCTTCTGTTGACCAACTTCAGGGTTGCTAGCTGTGTCATCACCTATGGGGCTATTGATCGCTCATAGGACCTATACGATGTTGGTTAGAGGAGCTATGTTATGTCCCAAGGGACTATATTCAGGCACAAGGGCCATATTATAGCCCATCCTCGAACGGGATTCTACTTTTATGCCATATCAGCATCACTGACCCTCTATCGAGCCTTGTGTGCCCAGGGTGCAGTTACGGGAGCCCAACAGGCTTAGACATAGTTACAAGAGTCTAGCGGGCTTAGATGCGGACCTAGAAGCAGTAGGTTGGATATAGCACCAGTAGAATCATAAGAACCTAGATAGGGGTATAAAGATTGGTAGACTTGGCTAGTGGTATCCTTGTCAGTACGGTGCATGGGGCACGAACCTCGATTTTCAGGTTATAGGAGTAAGAACAAGACATGAACATCAATGCTACCCCTAAGCTGTAGCGGGTGATAAAGCTTGGAGCTACCGATAAACGTTAAGGAATGAGCATTAGGCCGATATTCAAAGGATAGTGAGATTGTGACCTACAAAGCTGCAATATTACCACTAGTTGTGGAGGTGAAAGAGTGACGGTATGGATACTCTAGCCTAGTACAGCCCAGGGACAAGGCTAGCAGGGAGTCGCTGGCCTGTGAGATAATAAGGGGGAGAGCCTTGAGATCCATAGGTTGACTCTGCATTCCAAGTTGTAACAGGGCTTCTTTAGCAGATTGTAGCAAAGGTACACCATGTACATTACTCCCTCTACCCAGAGTTCGACGAAAATGCATCAAGTTATAAAAGAGACCTACTGATGGTATGTGTCACGCCCCATCTTGGGAGGCATGACTGACACCTGGTGCCTATCTAGGACCTGAACTACTAGGCTGATTGAGCCTAAGCACCTCTGTTGCAGGACTGACTCTAACTCTGGAATCAAGAAAATAACGGGCTATATAGCCGATATAAATACAACTCCCGACCGACAAGGCCTATAGCCACCTGTGAAAATAAACAACTAACTAGAGACAAAAAAACATAGGGAGTCCTATGCGGGCTGACAAGGCCACCCTAATATCTAGTTAAAACTGGAAAGTAAAAGCCGATGCTAAACTGAGTTATGACCGACAAGGCCACAAATCAACAGCTAAACAGGGCCTCACACGGCCAAAACACATAGTCTTAAACACATATGGGCCCCACACGACCGATATCATCTAACCACAGGGAAGTAATGCAATCTGCAAGCCTCTCGAGTAATAAGATGGTCGGTACAGGGCCCCGACCTACCCATACTGTACAAACAAAAGAAGTAAACCTCTATCATCTAAGCTCCTAAAGAAAGGAGTTGATGGTTCTGTACGGCTGACTGGAACTACGAGGGACCTGCTCCTCGTCTATTTGCACCTTCAGGCAAGTAATGCAGTGCCCTATAAGAGGGCGTCAGTACCACAGGTACTGAGTATGTAAAGCAGTAACTTAAATAACTAAAAGTAAGAAATAGAACTGACAATGACTGAAGTAATGAAAAACAGACTGAAGACGATTGAAGTAGTGAAATCAGGGATAAACATAACTGTAATAAGTAAGATAGGGGTCATACCTGACAGTGAGGCGTCTTACAGCCTAACTATTAGTAACTAAAGCAAACATAAACCTTACCTGGCCCCCGAGGTACTGACGTGCCCGTAATTTGGTCCCCAGCAACGGCGCCAAAAACTTGACGTCTCCCGCGTCGAGTGCCAATAATTTGACGACTCTTTTTCACATCGAGCGCG
>JACEIK010002080.1:180021-212369 GCA_018107945.1 Datura stramonium | reverse complement strand
GGGACGACCAAATGATCGTGTAAAAACTAAAAAAGTATTCCTTTCCGATCAGTGATCAACATCAGGAGAATTGGTTCTTCCTTAAATCAATAGCAAAACCGAACACGAAAAGAATAAAAAGGCCGACTGAATTCTTTGCCCATTACTATATTCTCTGGCTCCCCCATAAATTCTGATCCAATTAAAAGGACCATAAACACGTGCAACTCACGTGACAAGTTTAATTACTACTCCTCAATTGTTTATTGTTTTTATTGTTTTTCCAACAAGTTACTTCTGTCAACAGCAAAGAATCTGCAAAAGAGCTCCTCGCCTTACCCATATTTTCGTCCTATCTACGCAATTCCCTCGATACAACCAAAAATAATACACTAGTTTGGTTCGGGAACAAATTTATTTCGCAATTATAGCGTTGGAATTATAATTCTGGGACTAATATATCCTTTGAGAGGTGAAATAAAAATAATATATTAAGGTGGATGAGATAAACTGGAATATCCAATATTAAGGCTGGATTAAATTTGTACTCTATTTGGTCGAAAGTATAAATTGAAAATTTGTAATCTCAATCTTAATCCTGAAATATCTTACTTTATCCCCCAAACGATTCCTAAGTAAAATGAATGAAAATTTTGACAAATTTGATAAGCGGATCAGTGAAAACTAGCTAGTATACAGAGTTAAATAGATGGGTTAATGTTGAATAATTAGCAAAAACAAACTTGAAGAGTTTGGAATGATTTACATGGAAGAGAAATGATAGAAAATTAGACTGCAACTTTCTATCATAATTACATACCCGGCCAATAAGAGAAAAGAGAGAAGCGCGGGGGGGAGGGCGGTTGAAGCTGAAAATGCAGTTGATGTATACCCAAACAAGAAGCCAAAGACCTGTTGCTGCTAAACTAACTAATGCTGAAGATCAATATAATGTATATTTGAATGACGAAGAAGCCAATTAAGTATACAATCTCTGTCAACAATTTTCTGCTGTCCTCTGTATAACAGAACAGAACAGAACAGGGAAGAGGGAACTTGTTTTTTGGTTTTTGGTTTTTGGTTTTCGTCTCCCGCCGATGGGGAAGCTTTTAAGACTCTTTTTTTAGAAGAGTAAACTAGAAAAAAGCACTCCATTACCTTTATTTAGTGGAAGTGGACCCCTATGCATGCTTGTCTTGGGCGCATGCGATTTGGCAATTGGCATGCCTCTTCTAAATAATTACGACTACTCAATTTACCTGATTTTTTTTTTGGTTGTTGTTGATTTTTTGGAAAATCAATTTAAACTAAATTACATTAATAAAATATTCAAAAAAAATACTAATATAAATTACAAATCTTCTCAAATCAATATAGTAATACTTTAAAAAATTAATATAATTCGAATCTTCAAAAGCAAGCGAAAGATATCACATAAATAAATTGAGAATAAAAGAAAATACACTAATTATTGTTATCATCTTCGATTGTATCTTGTCCACTATTTATCACAAACATGAAAATTCTTTATGCTGTCATAAGTAATAACTCATGCGTAAGCTAGATGCGTGGAAGCTAGCAGTTTTATAGCCTTTAATTACTTTGTACTTTAAACTTACTAAGCCTAATGCTATAACCCTAGCATAAATACCCTACTTTCCTATTTAGGCTATTTCGAATATTAAATACTAAACTCCTGGTGATGAACAAGTTTGGTAGCTTAGATTTAACCTAAGAGTGCAAAATATGACCGAAAAGGGAGAAAATGACAAAATGGAATATATAAAGCAACAAATGCGGAGTATCATATAAATCTAATAGAACATGTATACACTCACTCTTTTAGCAATATGTGAAAATCTTTCATCTTTAGTTTCAAATGAAACGTGTCTTTTAGAACTCTTTTTATGTGTGATATTAGAGTATAGCAAACAGTTCAACGTCTACATAAGGAGAAGCCAATAGACAAAGCACTAAGGTGCCACTCCACAAACATTGAAGATGAGAGAATAGAAACAACAGAATAAGTAAAGCATTGCATTGCATATTCATGCCACTGTTACATCTCGTATAGAATTACAATGATATACTATCACTTCCCTAAACTACAAAACTTAGGCCAATATTTCCCATTTTCAGAATGTATCTACCATGGTACAACGCGAGGCAGAGGCCCAAGGATAGCAAAAGATCCAGTGGCTGGCCCAACACGTTAAAGTCGCATCTCATAGCAAGCTGATGACGGCATGTCGCCACTGATGCTGCAAAGTTAAATGATACGACCCAGTTTGGCAGTCAACCAAGCTCACAGTTCTTCCAGCAAATTGACCCTATTATCCATGTAGACAGAACTGTTTCAGGCGTTGTCTATGGCAGAACTAAGACCCTGTATCCCTGCGGATTTTCTTCTTCATTTTATCCTGCACGCGGTACTTTTCTCGTCTCTCTTCTCTCCGTCGCTTCTTTGAGAGTTGCTCTTCCTTGGTCCTTTCTGCTTCAAGTGCTTTCTTCTTCTCTTCATCTTTGAGCTTCCGCTTTTTCATCTGCAAAATGCATTTAAAACAATGGGGACCGTACAATTCATACCCAAACAGATACTATAAGCTTTGACAATCAGTAAAATTGACATAGAAGAGAGGTTAAGAGAACTGTGTCACTAAAGGGTGAATTATCCAAATAACTCTTTAAGAGCTTGTAGCTGGTATTAAAGGACAAGTGACCACAACCTACAGCCACGAAAGTACTAGTACTAAAACCGAGTCTTAAATGCTCCAGTTGGAGATTGCATACCTTCTCGTGCTGAATGAGCCTAAGTTTTTGAATATTAGCAAGCACTTCACGCTCATGAGGTTCCATCACCACAGCCCTCCGATCTTCCAGGAGTGGTCGCTTCCGAGCTGGAATATCCTTGGGCTTAGAGGCAAAGGGAAGATCTTTCTGTAATTGCTTAGGAATTACCAAGGGGTTGAACTTTTTCCGCTTCCGTTCAATTGGCTGTGGCATCAAACAACATAACAGGCAGAGAGGCGTCAGTCAGCAGGGAAAGGAAGGCAACACAGAGACTTTATATGTAATAATGATGTTATTAACGAACGTGTGAAATGACATGTTTCACCTTATATAATGAATCCTTGTTGAGAGGCACTGGCAGATTATGTTCTCTCCTTAATTCAGCAACTGTTTTCATTCCTTGCCAAGTTCGGTCACGTGGCTGTAATGCAGTTGTCAACGGATTGTAGAAGCAAGGAACTTCAACTTGAGTCCAAGCACGCAAGAAAACAATGTCACTCATAAGGATCTTATCCTCAAAAGTGCATCTAGCAATGCCTTCTTTGGCACTCCCACCCTTCTTCTTGGGTTGGTTACCAATCTCTTCTTTCGCGGCCTAAGATTAACACCAACAATGCAAGTAGGGAAATGAATCAGGAAACAAGAGTAAAATCATCCCTAAACATGGAGAAATGCTTCTACTACATCTCCACAACTTCCTGTGGCGGAATCACTTTGCCACATGAGCATCTTTTTGAGATGGACCCTAAACCATCATCCTCCAAACAACATGACAAATACTGTTAAGAAAATATCAAGTCTATGCTAGAATTAACAAGAACCCATGAGTATGGAGAGAAGAGAATCCAGAAGAAACCTCGAATAACGAGCACAAGCAGGAGCCAAGAATGAACTCCCCTTACCCACACCCCAGGGACCACATGCACCTTTTTCTTTTCAAAAAATTCATCTTTGTTGTGTGTAAGTCCATGCTTAGTTAGAACATTAAAATACTAAACATCTTATGCTCAACAAATAAACAACGCGTAATTATTCTATTCTTCCAATCAGAGGTGGTCAGAATCTCCAAAAGTAACATCTCATACTGTTTATTCCTCTGATCAAACATTGCCAAATACCATCAGCGTGCAATTTATTTAAATCGTGTTGATCCCATAAAATTAGTATAACTTTTTAATCTCGGATTGCTTGATGGAGATTTAATATTTAGAGAAAAAGAGGGAACGAACATGAGAAGTCGGTATCTACATGAAGTGACAAGAAAATATCTTCTTCCCACTTGATTATATTGTTTAAATAAGTCCTGTCAATTTGACAGCATTCAAATGATACCCAAAGTGGTAAACTACCTTTTTCACTTGTCCGCGAATTCCACTAACAGTTCGAATAGCTGCACCTTCAAACCTAGCTATTTCAAGATCTGAAGTGAACATGTCCTTGATAAGAGCCGTCTTCTTGAATATTTTACATGGGTGACCAACTAACTTGATCTTTTTGACTATTCGTGCTGCATGGTTGAACTCTAGCACAGTTGCAGTGGCAGTGATTCTAAAGGATGCCTGAAAAGATATAAAGGCAGAAAAAGGTAGAGCAATCAGCACAGATGCAGGATCAACCTGTATTTGCATCAAATTATTGACTGGAGATCTCCCACTCCTTCACTCTGCTCCCCATCCCCAGTGCAACAAAAGATCAGAAGTTAAAAGAGAAAGAAAAAGTGTTTACTCTTTGACATAGGACTGTGTATTGATAAAGTGTCTCCCAGTCATTAACTATGAAACTGCCTCACTATGTATTGTTGGAAGCTCATCAATCTTTACAACAGTTACCAAGAACTTCTAAAGAATTGAAAAAGGAACATTGACATGACTTATCATATACTCCAATTTTCCCCCCAAAAAAAAGAAACACTTACAAACTCCTAGTTCATATATAATCAAAGAAGAAAATCAGAAAATGAGAAACATCCTGCCATTAACTGAGTCGATGCTTACCACAATAGCTAAAGGCAAAGTTTTACACACATGCACTACATTTCAAGTTAAAGTAGAACATTTTGCACATAATATCAAGTACTATTGCACAAATGTTTCACATTATTATTACATCAAAAGTAGGATACTGTTGAAGAAAGGTGAAACTTCCATAATGGTTCCATCAGAAGGTGAATGTGCTAGACCAAGGAAACACCATATAATTTGATTCACAAAACTGAATCGGTAATATGCCTTAAGAAGAAGTCCTAGAAATCTAGATAGTCCACCTAGCAGTAAGATTGATGCCAACCGATACAAGTGTCCAGGCAGGTGTACCTTAAGTAACATTTAAAACAAAAATCAAAATTCTCAGAATGTTCGATTTTTTTGAGAAACCTTTTACTCCAGTGTAACTTTCGTCTCTGATCGGTGTCTTTTTCAGGACCCGAAGGGGACGGGGGGTGTTATACTAAACCAAAAAGAATTCCTAGCTCCCAGCTCAATCTCACCAGCATACTCGGAAACTGCGATGGTTATACTAAACCAAAAGAATTCCTAGCTCCCAGCTCAATCTCACCAGCATACTCGGAAACACGATGTCAGTATTCAACGCATTCATTATGGATATCAAAGTAACTGTGGATCGTTTGAACGGCAGAAAAAGCAGATCTTTCACAGTGAGATGCAAAGAACAAATAATTGAACAGGTAAACCTTCAAGAAGAATAGAGATGTAAGGCTTCCCTCCACCTCCCCATTCTGGTTCTGAGATGAAGCAAAACATTAGCCAATTACAGAAATTACCAAAAAAATTACAGATTCCCTCTAGAACATGAGACCCTACAAGTTGTTCAAGCTCCAGAGCTAAACAACTCTCTAGTGGAGAGAATTGTGAGATGAAGCAAATTACTAGTCAAACAGATGGCCAGGAAATGACTGCACAACTATAGAATATGACCATACAAATCACCTATCGCCTCTAGGAACATGAGACCCCACAAATTATTCAAGCTCGAGAACCAAACAACTCTCAAGTGGAGGGAGCTGCACAATGATGGGAACTACACTGTAAAGGAGTATGGTACACATTTCGAGCATGAGGTGAAAGTTTTCTTGGATAGTTCTTGTGATTAATCAAAGAGGTAGTTAAGAGACCTAAAAACATGAAACTTATAGTTCTGTATGTATTTAATATAAACAAATTGCAGTAAAGGGCTTCAAACTAAATGAAAGAGGAGAAGCACTATAAAAATCATGCGAAGTAAGAAACCAAAATTAGTAAATTAGGAGATTGCAGGAAAGAAGTCTAAGGCCTCATTTGTTTGCACTTAATTAAGGTCTTAATCTTAATCATTCAAATTTTAGTCATCATGGCCTCATTTATTTTAAATTAGATTAAGATGCCTGAATCTAAATATCTGATTATTAAGATGTGCATTAAAATTTAGATGTTTGAATCTGAACACACATATGAATATTAAGATGTATTAAGATTTGAATACTAAATAATTAAGACTGTATGTTTTTTTTACATGAAAGCATAAAATTTGTCTTTATTTAAAATTTAATAAAATACTAAATTCTAATATTATATTAACAAAATATATTTAATAAATTATATACATGGCAGTTGGTGGTGGTGATGGTTAAAAGTGGCATTGGCGGTGGTGATTGTGGTTGTCATTTAGGGATGGTCTTGACTAATGTTGGTGATGAGAGTAGTAGTGGTTGACAGTGGCTGGTAATAGTAGTTAAAAATGGTGGTTGATGGTGGCAGAGACTAATAATAATGAGAGTGAATGACGACGATGGTTGGCATTATATAGTGGTGACTAATGGTGGTAATTGTTGTGGTTATGGTAATTGGTGGTGATGATAGTAAATAGTGGCTAATGGTGGTAACAGCTGATTATAGAGATTGGAAGCGGTGTGTTATGGCTGAGGATGGCTGTTGTTGTGGGTGGTAGTTAATAATAGAGGACAACGGTGAGGGTAGTTGGCAATGGTGAGTGATGGTTGTAGCGGTGAATGGATGGAATTGAAGAACTGTCATCTTTGTAGAAATTCTTTAATATACATCTTAATGATATTAAGAATCTATTAGAGATCTAAATTATTCAGATCTATTTATACTCATTAAGTGGTGATTGTAAAAAGAAAAAAAAACTTACTTAATGATTAAGATCTGAATGAATAAGATTCAGACCTACAAAACAAACGGGCCTAATGATTGAGATCTGAATAATTAAAATTAAGACCTTCATTAAGTGCAAAATAATGAAGCTTGAGTTAGTTTGTTTCTTCATGTCTGAATCTTTTAATAATTAAGTGTGTTTTTTTTAAATTTTACAAGCACTTAATGAGTCTGAATATATCTGAATGATTAAGACCAAAAACAAAGTCTTAATATTACTAAGATTTAATGTCTATTCAACGCTTTCTACAAAGATAGCATACAGTTCATCACTACTCCATCCATTTTCACTGCTAACCGTCATTGTCACCGCCGCCCACCATTATCAACTACCACCTACAACCACTATCATCAGTCACAACAACAACCATCGCCAATCACGTAAGTCAGTTCTAACTACCATTAGCCACCATTTACAATCAACACCAACCACCATTACAACCACTAATCACTAATGACAATCATCACAGTTAGTCACCACTATTATCCCCAACGACGTCATTATCTATCACTATCATCTACTACAATTATTAGTTGCACCCACCAACTACCGCGATCAACAACCATTATTGATCACTCTTGTCGACCACCATCACCACTATCTACTACCCGAAACCACCACCATCACCCAGTACAGTCCCCAATCGGAACCCACAACTAGCCATCATCACCTCTAATTGTCATATAATTTTTTTAAAATATTTATTGATAAAAATACCTAACAACATCAAGGACGCCTATGAAAGTTGGAGCTTGTTAGAAGTTGATAAAACTATTAGGAAGATCTAGAAGATTATACCAACCAGCATTTTTTGATGTATTTGGATAGAAATTAGTCATAGATGTTTTGATGGGGGTTATAAAACTCCCATCCACTCTGTGAAGGCCGGGTATATTTTAAACCTTTTAGTGGGGATAATATGTTCCCTCTAAACTACCAAGATAGTCTATTAGACTTCATTAGCTCCCTAAATCTTTAGACTTATTCTCCGTAAGGAGCTGATCTATATTTCTTAGCACTTTGTACTCTTCATTTCTGCATCTACTGAACACCATCAATGAAATTGATTACTTCATCAACAAAAATTATTGATATAGTATCAGATTAATTTAATATTTTATTTAAATTTTATATTTATTAATTTTTAAAACAAAGACAAGTTTTATATATTCAGATGTTGAGAAAACGATCTTAATAATTTAGTATCTGAATCTTAATACAACATCTTAATATTCAAATGTGTATTTAGATTTAAATATTTAAATCTTAATGCACATCTTAATATTCAAATATGCATTCATATTTAGACATCTCAATCTTAAAGAAAACAAAAATGAGGCCTGAGACATATTTCGAAATGAAATGGCCAAGCACAAAGCAATGAAACAAACTGAGGCAGTAATATGTTACGTAAATCATGCAATAAGTATGTAAAGGAGACTATGATCTAGTGAAGAAAGCTGAATATTCCTCCAGCTATGAGTAAACATATGGTTCCCAATTAATTTGAGGAAATTGGTTTCGCTTGCATTGCTAGACCCTCTTTTCTTTCTTTCTTTGATAAACGAGAAATCCACAAGGTCCAACAGCACAAGGATCGAACATTGGTGAATAACTGGCCGGCTCTCTCTACCCTTCTCAACTTAAATACGACGCTTTTGTCTATAGAAAGGTTTGAACCCATGAAGTGCACCTAACCCACACATCACGTGTTGTACTCTTGCCAGTAAACCAAAGCCCTAAGGGCGCTTGTATTGCTAGACTTGTAAAGTTAAAAAACTTCCAATCGTCAATAGGAAGAAATGGGGAAATGGACCATAACAGGCTAGCTTGGTACTTGCTGAACGCATTTCCTGCCAACTTTCCATAGGCCCACCTAAATATCACAACTTACTAATTGTCTGATAAGCAGAGGCGAATTTAGAATTTAGGCCCACCTAAAAAAAAGGAAATATGTATTAAGTAGGAATTGATCTCTAGTCTTCTAGGTAAATAACTCCCACCATTCAAATAACTGCATCATTTAGCCTTCTTGTGGCATAGGTGTCAGCAGAAAATATTATATCAATTTTAGAAAATATATACATAAATATCTAATTTTACGGAGAGGCCACGGGTTCACATGCCCCATATATTAGGTTATAAATTCGCCTCTGTTGACAAGTACTTAACAGCAATCATAGGCAACTACAAGTGACACCTTACTTGATTGTTTGACAAGTTCTGGACAGCGATCATTCCCGTGTGTGGAGGCACAAGGGGACCCCAAAACATTGCCAGACAATGCATGTGTTCAGGAGTGTACTTGAGCATACGGTGACGACCATTTTGATCCTCAATAGCATAAATAGGTACAGTTTGGTAGCGCCTCCAACCAATAGAAACAATAATTGGATCCCTAGTCTTCAGCACTTTCTTGTGCCACCTGTGCCGCTTCAACCGAACCTGAAAAAAGGAAAGTTTTCTGATTTTATCCAGTAGTATTGGGATACAACTATGCACTCACTCAAAAAATCGTAATTAAGATTTTTCATTCCCCAAACTTAACTTTGTATAATTACATATCCAAGGCCTTAAAATTGATAAAATTAAATTACACCACAATGCATTAACTTTCACGATCATGTCATTATGCAAGAGAAACACTTTCTATTCATGAGTCATGCTAGCGTACTACATAAATGCATGACAGTGGCAGAGCCTCTCGCTCAGTTTTCTTCAGTACTGTCTCTTATACTTGCAGAAAAGCTGTTGAGAGCAACAGGACTACCATTCGGGGTATTATAAGCATACTACAGTCACGTGTTCAGAACTTTGCTAGTTAATGGGGGATTCGCTTAGAACAGGGAGGTCTGCACCCAGCTTAAACTCAATAGAGTAGAATTTTGACAGAAATCTTATTTTCAACAAACGATATCTTGTTAATCGAACAAACCTAATGGACATGCTAGTTCTTCCTGAGGCAATTAATAGCTTTCTTTCTGTAAGCAAAGATGATAGGCGCTCAAAAAATTGTTTCAAGTTGCACTGCTCTCTTATGACCCAATCAGAGCAGTCTGTTGTGTCTTCTAGTGTTCATAATAACTATGTAATGGCCTCTCTGAATGGCAGATAATAATCCATCCATAAAATCGTCCATAACTGATAGCTTACAATAAAATGTTCAAGTTTTACTCATTAATATATTGTAGAGGAGAGACAAACTTCTAAAGAAGTGAATACTAGCTCTTTCATCTGTTTATAAAAACAACAATTGAATGAAAGTTGAATGACCATTTTATGGGGTTAATAAACACTAAGAAGGAAAAAAGAACAAATTGGACATAACCAAAGAGGAGTTTATACCTGCATGTATCCAACATTTTCTTCTCCAAGTGCTAGACCTCCAAGAAGAATCGGATGGCAAGGATCAAAATATTCAACCATTTCAAAGGGGACATCATGAACTTCTAGTCTAAGATAAGTTCCTGTTCGGAAGCCTTCGATCTCTATCCGAGTGGCCTCATCAAGTTCATTTAGTGCTGCTAAATTCACTTGTTTCTGAAGCTCTACCTCTTCCTTCAACTGTGAAATAAGGTATGATTAACTTTAAAGTAAATGCATCCCCACTTTATGGTTGGCTGAAATTGACCAAAACCTCACCTTATCATAGTACCCATTTCCATCAGCTTGACCCTGATGAGACTTTGTGTCTGGATTGATAACCTCGTCCTCATCCTCGTCCTCATTGGAGGAATCAGACCCACCATATGTACATAGAAGTTAAGGTCATAAAACAAATTGCAAGGACAACAACAACATAACCAGTGTGATCCTATCATAGTTAGGGAAGCAAAAGTTATTTGATGATATATGAAAGAGGACGGGATGGAGTGAAAGGAAACGGAAAGAAAAATGAAGTAACAAAAGGATATTGAGCATCAAATTTTGCACGAAGTGCCAATTTCTTTAGCCTGCGCTCCTCAACTGCTGATTGATCATCCATGCGGATCATATCATCAGTTCTAGCATCACCTATCTCATGGTTCTCATACTTCTGACCTGTTTCCAAGTCTTCAAAATCACCAAACAGATCCTCTCCATCCTCACCAACATCATCATTACCATTAACATCGCTTGAGCCACCTCGACGAGCCTCTTTGGACCAGCCTTTACTGACAAAACGGATACGGATGCTTTCAATTGATTTTTGAATCTTCCAGTCAATTTGACTTGCAAAATTTACAAATTTAGAGCAGTCCTCGGCATCAATATTATCATCATCCACCAGCTCATCTGGTTTCTGCATAAAGAAATGCAATAATTTGACAAGTCATGTCAACTCCTACCAAAATGGTTGTGGTAAAATAAAAAATGACTACAACAGCGAAAGAGCTATATTTAATTGCATTGAGAAGATTGCATGTTTTTTGGTCCCTCAACTATTGATAAACACAGTTTTGTTCTATTTGAATAAGAACTTTCAACCTTTTGATATATTTAGTTTGGTCCCTCCGCATGATTATCATGCCTTCTACAATGAAGTCATTTTGATACTTCTACTGCATACACTTTCGGGTAATAAAGTAGGAATGACAAAATTTAAAGATATTATGACAGTTTCTAGATCAAGTTACCCCTCAAAATACTGGGTAAAAAACAGGGTAGCCACGTGATTGAGTATCCCTCTCCTTATCTTTTACTCTAGAATTGATGAATAATCTGAAATTGTAATACTAATTCTTATAGACAATGAATTCCCATAACACATATTTCATCTAATTGACCCACAATGTGCTTAGCTGGATATCACATGGGCCAAAACAAACTGCCATGGGACCAAAAGCGGTTATCATTTGATGAGCTGTATAAGGACAAACCTTAGTTCCTTCCCCTTTTGGCACGAAGAACTCAGTATCACTTTCATCGTTTTCAGTGCCATGCTGCTGCAACTCAGCTTTAATAGTTGACTTGGATTCAGATGCCCCATATACAAGCTGCATAAGATTAACATTTTGGCGCTCACGTGTCCTTTCTGACAGGAACTCTTTCCATCTTGAAGCATTGCCTGTGTCCTCTCCTACAAAAAGAATAAAAAGAGATTCCTTCAGAAATGAAAGACTAGGAGAAATTAGAAAAGGGTTGCAAAGAAAGTGAGCTACTTCACAGCAAGTTAGGAACTTCATTTACTCCAACCCAAGAGGATGATGAAATACTAAATGGAGACCAAAGTACCCAGAGCTTGAAGATGCCTGTACTAATGAAGATCAAAAACCTACCATCTGTATCGAGATCATCATCCTCCCCTGAATTTTGATAAGCTTCATTTTCTTCATCAGTGTCCTCTAAATCATCTTGTGCTTCCTCATCCTGTGCATCCTCTTCACTATCTTCTTCACTATAATCCTGGATTAAATGATATAGCATAAATACACATACACACATTTCAAGCTCCAATTCCACCACACGGTGAACCAGGACATACGAGAGAGTAACTTGTGTCAAAAAATAAGTTCAGAGCATATCAATTAGTAAAGATGCAACAAATTATACAAATTAATTTGAAATAACATGTGAACAATAATATGCTGCTGAGGTCTATATCAATGATTGGAATGGTAATTGATGAGTTTTAGAAAGCACTGTTCTTCATGCAAAGAGACTCTGCTCCCCAGTATAACCTGGCACACTTCTCAGGATCCCCCCATTAAAGAGGTGGAAAGCAGCAGGTTAATCAAATTTCTCCAAACCAAAAAGGAGGCATAAGCTTTCCTCCTTAATATTCTGGTACAGACAGCTGTCAACTTGTTTTTTTATCAGCAATACACAAACACCTCATAGACAAGATGACGACAACAGGAAGGACAGGAACAAGATCATGAATGCCATTGGCTTACCTTTTCATCAAGATCATTATCATTATCAAAGATAGCTTTTCTTCTCATCCTTCCTTCATGGAAATCAACATGTTCCTTGAAACTACTACTGGATCCTGGGTGCTTCTCTGATCCAATAGTATCTTCTTCCTCAGAACTATCATCAGAGGTTTCCTTTGAACCACTTGGATGAGTTCGCTCTGACTGTAATGGTTCCAACTCATTCAAATCTTGAGCATCATTGTCTTCATCTGATCCATCGCTGTTGGGTTCTAACCCAGATTGATCTCGCTCCGCAGGCTCCAAACCATGAGTTTGATCAGCTTTAACATGATTTGATGAGGATGAATTAAGTTTTTTCCCAAAAAGGGAAATAAAACTATTTTCTAACTTCTCATCAATTGAATATTTCGTGTTCTGAAGTGATTTAACTAAAGTCTCTCCAACATCGTTGCCCTTCCCTGATGAAGAGGATAATAATGGTCAGTGGGAAATGACTTGCCAAAAGTTGTAACCCAAAAAATAAAACAAAAACATATGGCGTGTAGGAAAAAGGTAATCTCAACAACCAATATTTTCTTTATATCAGAATTATTAAGAAAACAAGTCGCGAATCCACGCATGACAGAGGTGAGATTTTTAATTATTATCTATGCAAAATTTTAAAAGATCATGTCTAACTTAATCCTATTCTTCTTTTATTTTTTTTTCATGTATTAGTTGCTACTTTCATCCACTTAATGTTGTTTGACAAATGTATATACCATTTTTCTTAATATCATGATAGGGAAGTGACAGTGACATAACTCAATTTTTCTTTTCAATTGGACAGCTTAGTGAAAATGCCCAGAATCCAACAAACTACTGTTGATCATAAGGTTATCATCGACCATTCCTGTCCTATCGATATCTAAGCAATGGTTAGAGGTCACATTCAAAGTTTACAACATATAGAAGTTCTCAACAACTTCTAACACCATCTAAGCAAATAGCATACTCCTCCGCACATTAACATCTGATCAGTGATGCAGCTTAGCTCTAGTCAAGAGTTCTTCGTTGTCCATTGTGTGATCTAATATGATACACAAGAGCAGGGGAGAAAGGGAGAGGCAAACAAAGAACGTGGAGGAAACAGATGACACAGGCACACCACCACAAGCGTAGACTCTATAATCAAAATTTGGTCTTATTAAGTCACTTGACCAATAATAAGTAGAGCGAGCAAAGGAAGTTAACGACATTCAAGGCCTATTAATTGGTAATATTAGCAAACTTTAAAAGCTATATCATTTAGTGCTGTTTATGAATAAAAACTTACCATTTAAAACAATAAAACAGCTATACCCAAAAAGGTGCTTCAAAAGAGGATTCATTACAACACCAAAGTCAAATTACAGAACATTAATCAAGAGAACAGCCTAAAAACTGGTTTTCTATTTAGCCTAACCCCACACATTTCTTAAATGATGAGTTCTGCCTTTCAGAAAAATAATGATCAGCCAACAGTAACTCTTTTCCCAAATGACGCACTATTTACATAGGCATCAATCAAACTACCAGACACAAGGTAAATTCTTAAATTCGGATACCAGAAGACAGCCTGAAGCATATCACTTATCTTGCTGAACTAATAAGGAATGCGTTCCCCATAAGCTAATAAAATTTGCAATTCGTCAATTTAAAAAATATATACATAGGATTCTTAGAAACATAGTGGAAATATTGTACCTCTCATTACAACAGCAGCTGTGTCGTCCAACCTTAAGAGAACTGGACAAAGTAGATCATTTACTGTTTATATACACATCATATACGTAAGAAGATCGCCCAATCCAGACATGGGGGCATAGAACAGCTTTTCCTTGTCCCTTAGTCCCTTCTTCTTGGCAGCAGATGGTAGAGGGCATGGATCAGGTAATGCCGTTATACCAGCCAATTTATAATCACCAACACCAGCAATATGCCTGAATATATCGTGAAGCAGCTTAGAATATGGACAAGGGAGAAATAAACTGTTAAATCACTAGCTGAAATACCATATTAAAATAACGAGACATAAATAAAATGCTACGGTCTTTACATGAGTCATTATACAACTCATTGAGATTCTATCCTAAAGGCTTCATCTTTCTGATCTTCTCTGTATGTTCACGAAAGGGCCATAGCTTTTTCCCTTTCACTAGTACATCAACCAGTAGAATTCACAAACTCTTATTGTTGACAAGTAAAGCAAATATTATTCACAAGTGAAATAGCCAAGCACTAAGCTAGAGTTGGATATAAAAAATTACGTGTACAAAATCTACAAAACACTGATAAGAGTCTCATTTTTGCCTCCTCATAGTTGATGTCAAGTTTACATCAAAAAGCCAAAGGTCCTAAGCATCTATGTTCAACATCTGTACTTTTGTAGTCTTGTCTTCGAAGCACCTTCTATCCCTTTAATTCCAAATGGTCCATACTATACAGGCTGGTATGGTTCTAAAAATTTCTAAAACTATAGCCAAAAATTTCTCTATCCATTAGATACATAATATCGCATTTTGAGCGTTAAGCAATGATTTCTATAAGCCTTTGAACCAGCTCTGTGGTACTGTCACTTTTGAAGTTCATCTATTTGTAGCCCAATAGAGAGTCAACCAACAGTCCATACGACTTTGAAACATTGCTATACCATCTCTCAGCAACTATATTAGTTTCAATTGAGCTTCCAGGGTGCATAAACCTTTGCTTCTATGCCTTTAAACAGACATAGGGCTCTACCCTCTCGCGCAAGTCTAGCACTCTTATCGCCAGGGTCGCAGCTTTTTGCTCGTTTGGTCTCACTATTTCATTCCTGGTTCTCTCTTTCAAGCCTCTTTCCATCATAGTGAAATCAAATTTATATGACATAGTAGCACTAAAAATTATTTCCCTGACAAATAAACGAAAAAGTAAAAGAAACAACGCATTCACATCACAGACCTTTGCTCCTTTCATCATATTACATCCACGCGCGGAGATAACCGTACAAAATGACATTTCTGTCACACTTATTACTCCATCTTTTTCAGGAGGAGTTACATCTTCAAATAGTCTACAACAATGTAAGGGGGTGGGACATGCGCCAGGATAAAGGAGGAAACTTCATGACAGATATAAACCATGAATTATACTTCCGTTTGAGTACCTACTCATTAACAAAAAATAGGATCAGAAATTAAATAGAAATATTCATTAAATCATAGTTGCATGCTAAACACTCATTTTTGAATACGAAACCAGGGACTTACTTCCCATGGATTAGAATGAACAAATAAAATAATTTAATCAGCATCATATCTCAGTCCAAAATCTATGCTTTAACCGTTGCTTCGTCTTTTTAAGCTTCTTAACATCCTTGAACTGGTCGAGATGTGTAAGAACACCCATAACTTCTTTAAAATCATGATTTTGCAATATATTAAGGAATTCAAAGGTCTCCTGCAAGTAATTAAACAAATCACAAGGTTTACCAACAAAAAAATTATCAACCAAGTTAACTCATTTTTTCCTAGAGGCAATAAAGTTGTAGCAATCACCAATCAGTAAATGTGAAAGGTACTAGAGAAAGAATATAACACCCTCTACATTACATTGGTAACCAAGAAGGAAGCGTAAACAATGTCAATTTTTAATATAACCAATTAAGTTTTACGCAAGGAATCAAACTGATACTCCCTCTGCTATTCCATGAGAGGTTTTGATCAAACACATTCAAATTATTAGCTTGACTTGCATATTAAAGTGATAGTGTTAGAAGATAACAAAATAGTTGTTGAAAGTAAATCAGGTACTATTCAGGATACCATGGTTTAAGTTTGAATTGTCAAAACTCATAAAGAATGTATTATTGGTATCAAAATTGCTGCACTTTCTACAAGTATTAATATTTTTGTATGTCATAGCGGAAAAGGCATGTCAAATAAAATGGAAGAAAGAGGATAAATTTGAAAGACAGGAATCAAGAACTTACATTAATGATACATAGTGTCAGCATATAATTCAATCTCACCTAACTCACTCTGAATAACCCACCCCTTAGACTAGAGGAGTGCTGCATATTCAATGAGAAAACACTAGAACAATCTTATGCTTATCCTAAAGAGTCTTTTTTTCTCTTAAGATACAAAAGCGCACCATTTCAAAGCCATAGCTACCGTCAATGAGAAGCAATGCCAAATCCGCAAACTTTGCCACATCAATCATTCCATTGATTTCATTTGGACACTCTATAAACTGCAAGCGTCTCTGCTTACCTACAGTGTCAAATGAATTTAACAATGGTTCTGCGATACAAAGATCCAAGTAGACACTTAATAGAATATAGTTATGGTAATACTGCATGCCCAGCCTCCTTATTGATTAAGTTGACACCTTATTTTGGGACGTCAAAAGAAAAATGCTTACTTCTGGCTATTACCAATATTGTGAAAGGTGTGACACATAGAAAAGACCAAACCTGCTTTGGGCTTTAAGAACAAGGCTCAACTAAACACCGCCGTGAAAAAAGATGCAAAATTGATGGGGAAAAAACACAAACAGGAGTAAGTAACTATAGATAGAAACAACAAGATAGGAGGAAGTAATTGAAACACCATATTAAGTTAAATGTATGGGTGGATAAAGATCATGGTAGTTCAAGTTCCAATCTATTTCTGGTTCAGTTTAAAGTTTGCAATGCCAATAGTAACTAGCATTCTATAATGAAAAATCCAATTTCGTATTCTGTCAAGTTCCCTTAACAGTTAAACTTCATTGATCCAGCTACCTCAATGATTGAGAATCGGCCTCTAGGAAAAAATCATGTCTCATAATTAACTGGTTTTGTTGAATCGCCTCATAAGGGTGCAGAAATGGCACTTAAGCAAGGCAAAGCATCCAGTCTGCAAATGCCTCGCTCACAGGCTTAAGTGGAATTCTGAAAACACCAGTTACTAACATATTTCAATAAAAAACAAAAAAAGAGCATATCCTCGACAGTTTATATGTGTATAAGAATCGGTAACATCTCCAAAACCCCAGCGACCTTTCTCGGATGTGAAAACCAAGCACTCACTGTATTCCATGTCCCAACTGATTTTGAAGGCATGTCTTGTTAAATGGAAAACTAAGAAGGCGTTTGGACATATGCGATTTCATCTCGTAATTTGAAAATCATGAGATAGAAAATCATGAGATGAAATTCTAAATTCTCAAAAAACCTTGATTTGGAATTCCAAATCATGATATGAACTTTTAAATACAAAATTTGACCCGCAAGTTTATATTTTGTACAAAAAAAAATCCACCATTTTATATATACCAACGAGATGGCTCGAGTAACAATGTTGGTTCATCTTCTCGGTCATCTAATCGAAAACTGCATGCTCAACGTGAGGAGATTGTCTGTACTATGTGGGAGAATTACATTAAAGAGTAGTACACTATAAGTCTACAACTCTTATTCAATTTTACTATTTATTGAACTAAAGTTTGAACAACAAATGTTGTATTTTTTTAGAAGGGCTTTGTGATAGTGTATAGTACTTTGTTATGAACTTTTTACTTATTTGGTAAGATTGTATAAGAATTGGGGAAATTTTGATAGTTTTCACAACTTAGGAGGTTTCTATGTTCATGAAAAAAAATACAACCTAAGAATTTCAAATTGTATGTCCAAATAAATCTTCAACTTCATCTCATATGATTTCATATCGTTTCTTCTTGCATGGCCAAACGAGCTCTAAATATAATGTCCAAGCCCAGTAATAAACCAGCCAGCTGAAGTTATTTAGAATGCAGAGTATATTAAATTGAAAGAAATCCAATGAAATGAAATATCCTCCTACTGCGAAACATCTTTATACAAGAGAGTAGTTTCTTTCTTTTTTATTTCACCGATTAACCTTGAAATGATATACAGGCTAGGGGATTATTAGGTAAATTTAATTATGGTCTTCCTAAAGTATGAGTCATCTCTAAAGTCTACCATTCTAATTGAGATGGGGAGCAGGAAAATAGATATACTGTAATATGTTTACTGAATAATTTCAGCAACTTTCATCTCACCCACCTCCATGTTGGATATTCTCTCTAACTCATTTTGAATAGAATTAAAATCACAATCAAGCCGAAACCTGAGAGGGCAGAAACCAATCTATATAATATCTCAGATATGACTGGATGAATACATTCTTTCTTTCTAACATTTCCAATCATTCATATCTAGGCTAAGCTAGTCAAAAAATGAACAAGGAAGCCAATCTATACCTGATACTATAGTGATGGGACCTGAACTGGGTAAATTTTGCTTTGTATAGTACTTCTGAGACTTAATTAGCAGTGACTTCCCAACCTATAATAGCATAATCCATAAGATATCAAATCTAAAACCCAATAAACAGCCCATCTACAAAAAGCGCATACTGAAAAACATGTGATGCCCAGCAGGAGGAGTCCCTGCACTACAGTACATATGGGGCTGGTTCTCCCGTGGACCGATCAATTGTCGGGACATAGGCCTCTTCTGCTCCTTCTCTGTAGCTCGTGCTTGCAATTTCTTTGCTTTCACCGTGGAATTAAATGCAAATGCCTACAAATTTACAGTATTAAGTCTCAAGAAGTTACTATCAACTAACTAGCAATACTAAAACTTTTGGACTTGTACATACCTATGCGGTTACATTACATATTATTAGTAAAATACCGTCAGCGTCAGCGCAAAACAGTTGACAGCCACGCATAACGATATAAAGAACAATTAAAGAATAGGAGTACATAGGATTACACTGTATTGTTTTCATCAGAAACACCCTTCTTTTTCTTATCCGACTTGGATTTTTTCTTGGCGGTAGTTAGTTGACGTGACCTGTGAGATTTGTGCGACTGCTTCTCTTCGATAGCCATGGCGAAAAATCCTCCAGAAAGAATCAAGGGCGGCTTAGGGTTAGGCGGGTGAAGACGTTGCCTTAAAGTACCATGTATAATTTAAAGTTATATAATTATTAATAAAAAAGTCAAATTTATTTTTTTGGTAGAGGTCTTGAGTGAATTAATATTATTAAAAAATATTCTATTAAATAAAAATAATACATTTATCTTCTCATAATTTATTTTTTCTTTTTACATGTTTTTTTTTTTATGCTTCTCGTGATTTTACTCTTTAATTTAACCTCAAAAATTTTTTTGGTCTTCACCTTTATACAAAATATTAAAGTTAGAGGTAAGTTTTATATTTAAAAAAATTTAAATTTAAATCATATTTTGAAGAATTTAAAAATTTATTGCTTTAAGTACCATTTCCCAAAATACATGCTCACACTAATTTCATGACTTTACATGACATATCCAAACACAAATTAAGTTGTTTATCCTATTGTAGACACTTTACACTGCGCTATCATCATCCATAAAGGAAATGGCTTGTGGTTTGATATGATTCCTTTTCAATTGCCTAATAAGGCACTCTAAAAAATTAAGTACCATTACTTAACTAAATATTTCTTAAGTTACGATTAAAAAAAATAATGCTGAATAGAATGCCAGACATGTTGATTGTTGAGTCGTAGAATACATTTTTGTTGGAGAAGTTTTTTTAAATTTCAGGTTCATTGTATTATATATTTGTGTACATAATAACATACAAATAGACTTTTGAGTAATGTTTGCTAAAGTGAATTGTATCTTTCTATCTAAATTATTTTTTGATGGTTTCAAAATAGAGATCTACAATAAAAAATAAGTATTGTATTATTATTAAATTATCTTTTCTCATCACATCTATGAAAAGTATAAAATTTATAAAAACTACGCAATAAAATGAATATTTGCATATATATATTGAGTTTGCCTCAATTACATATTTATCATTTGATAATAGAGGATTAAAACTTACGGATACAGATTCTTAATTTCTGAAAGAATGTTTCCTATTGCTCACATCAATATTTTACGGACTTTTGGTAGTGATCTTCTGTGCTTACCAACAGGGAAAAAAAAGTTAGTAATCGAGAAGCAATTCTACAAAAATATGTAAATTCTTTTACCAACGATTTGGCGCATGAATGATGGCCAAAAAATCTCTTCCGGCAGAAGATCATACGTGAAATCAACGGTGTGATGCTCGCAATAGCATAAGTGGCTTTACTTCTGTCTTAGTTGGAAGCGACAACCTTCTTGCAAGTTGCAAGCTTTGCTTCTCCACAAGTCAGCCTTCTTCTTCATCTATCTTTTCATCAAACGCTATACCATGATGTTGTTTGGGATTTGAAAATCATAGCTGGCGTGTTTTCTTCAATATCACGCCCCCGAAGAATCTTGTTTTATCAACTTTTTTCAATTCTTTAAGGATGTATCCGTGAAAACTTCCTCTTCTGTAGCATGTCCCGACCATATATATTCTCATTACCAAGTAATTTTAGTTGAGAATTACAAATCATAGCCATTGCCAATATGGAGATCGAGTATAACGACGAACAAGAAATAATTAAAATTTCTTTCAAGCTCTAATGGATGAAGGATATTTGATGGATGAAAGTAGTAAATAAACTAAGTATTACATATACATATTTTATATCGGATATATATAATAACAAAATAACAATATATGGAAACTTTTGCACCTGGAAGTTTCTTAAAATAACAAAATATGAAAACTTTTCCAAGTGAAACTTATTATCCTCCAATTCTAAAAAATCATTTATTCATTTTTTTAATCATATATGTGTGTCTTATTTTAAATTGTAATTAAATTAATTCAAAGTATAAATAAAGTGTTTTTAGTTTAATATTATGGGTATTGATTAATTAAGTATATTATCAAATTTCATCTCTCTTTTATTCTCGTTAATGTATATAAATTTTTGAGTTTTCATTGTCATTAACAAAAATTGTGTTATATAAATTATAATTTGAGATCTATTTAAAATATAAGTAGAGAAACTTCTAGAAAATTGTTATAAAATCTGCCTTTTCTTTTTATTACATCAACCTTTTGAGTTTTCTAATTGCTATTAAGAATAATTTATTTTTATTCTGCTAATTCTTTAAGTAATTATTAATGTTATTAATCTGTACATTTGATACTAACTTTCACGTTTTAACTTTAGAAATGGGTTTTGATTTATTTTATAGGTAAATTCATATAACATATACTTTTGTGTCAATGCTAAGTCTCATCTGTTTAATTAACTAGTAGATCTTTTTAAGTTATTTATTTTCATGTATATACATCAAATCTTTTTCACGATCTAACCGGTTGGAGAGGAAAAGCGTTGGAAGAATTAATAAGTGACATGGCAATAAATAATAGATCTTAATATATATGTATTATTATTATATATATACAAGTTATTTAATTTTTCTCTTTGGAAATTCAACATAAATTCTAAGATAAAATAAGCCAATAGATTAAACATGTCGCATTTATTAAGTTGGTAGACATAAACGTAGAGGTGACAGAACTAAAATTTTATATTCTAAAAAAAAAAATTATTTAGTTTTTGATAAATTATTAATTTGTACATACCATGTGATTCTTTTAATGTAAAAATAAAGTTATGTCAAATCAACTAAACTTTACTGAATCCGTAATGGAAATGCGAGTTTCACCCATATAGACACACAATTAGGGGTGTTAATCCGTATGGATTTCAGCAATTATATTTTAAAAAACTATATCCTATACAATTTTCAGTGACTTTTGCACATAAATAAATTTAAACTTACTAAAATCATCTCAGTCGTCTTGACTTCTCTTGGCTATCGGTAATATTAGATAAATTTCTTGAATTTTTTAAACATCATCTATGAGTCACATTATTATTAAAGAATTTGATTCGTTAAAAAATAATAATAATAATATAAAAATATGAATTTTCATGATTTTATGAGACTAATTATATAATTCAATTGCTTGTAAGAATAGAAATTTATACAAAACTAATCATTACTTGTTTACATGCCAGACAACTAAAAACGAACATAATAATCTGTGTGTAGGAAAAAAAGAAAAACACCAATCATCTAAAATATATAGGAAACACGTCCCCACCCCATCCCTGCATAGCTTAAACATGTCCCGTCCTATCTAGATTGACCCAAGATTTTATATGAATTGGTCAATCATGTTAGATGATAATGATCAATCGGAGGTAGAATTTCCGGCCAAGATCGCTCCTCTCCAGCACCAGCAACAACATAGCCATAGTAATCTCATAAATGAAAATCTGAAGAGAGTAGTGTGTAGTACAAAAGTCTTACCCCTACAGTGAAGGTATAGGCGTTGTTTCAGTGAGACCTTCGGCTCAGCGAAATAGTAGGGAGTGCTGAAAATAATAAAAAGAGAACAATGCAATGCTAAAATAATACAACTGATAGCAAATGAAGCATAAGGTAATATTAATATCAAAGAATTTTTAAGATAGTAAAAAATTAATAATAACAATACTAGAAACAAATTGAAAATATCGAACTACTAACCTTATACTCCTAATCCTCGACTTCTATATCTATTTATCTATTTAAGGTCATGTCCTCGATAAGCGCCAATTAAATCATGTCCTCTTATCTAATCACCTCTCTCGAGATTTCTTCAAGATTTACCTCTAGCTCTCCTTACCTCCGTATAATTCAACCCCTCAGCACTCAGAACAAAATGCTCCTAAGAGATTGACACAAAAAATGTTCATCTTTATATTACTAAGCATATATGAAGATCCTATGCAATATCACATGATTGATTCTCTATTACTTTTTCCATAACATGGTTCATTTTCTTGTTAAATAAGAATTATGGACAAGGATATTGATTGGTTCCTGCAAAATTACAACACAACCACACAATTGTAGACGTTTTGGTCACACAGAGCATGTCCAAATTTGCTACTACAGATCAGCTAACCAGGGCTCTCTGCATCCAGGTACAGGATGGAATTGCCTTGTTTCTTTGATAGAGTATTAGCAGAAAGAAGCTCATAGGAAACCATAACTAAAAACTCGAAAAGTTTAAACATTCAAACTGCTATCCAAAGGAAATAATGGCAATCCAAAACACGGTCTGTTTATAAACGACAAGCTATTCAAAGCACTTATTCTGTCCACCAGTAAAACAAACAAAATCAAGAAAGATGATCCATTCCTGACAACAAAGCAAGCAGCAAATTTAAGGAGTTCCATGATGGGAGAAAGTATATGCTTCAACAGAGAACACGAGAAAGGTTTTCTACTTGACAGCAATAGAAAATATCATCAATGACACGCACTAATTAATTCTTCAGCTCATGTAACAAAGCGAGGCTGTTTGTGTAGGGTATGAATCTTCTCTGAGGATTTAGTTGTCCAGGAGTCATAAGAGTCGCAACGTTCTGCTCCCTCAGGTGATAAAGATATATCCTTTCAGTCGTGTAGATCACCACAATGTCATCAGCAACGTTCTGCTCCCTCAGGTGATAAAGATATATCCTTTCAGTCGTGTAGATCACCACAATGTCATCAGCAGAGTTCATACAAGGAAGTACTCTGCACGACACAGTACCGCTGTCAACAGAGGGGACTTCACCAAATGTTTGACGAGACTTCTTGTGTCCAAGATTTACGCATACACTGCGCTTCAGGCTCATGTCCATTCCTCCATAGATATCTAATACAAAAACATCCCCAATGTCATTATAAGCAGTTACGTAGCATAGCTCATCTCCTATCTGAGTCAAGGCACCAAATCTAGAAGGTGAAACAGGCACATGTAGAACTGTTGTGATCTCATTTTTCACATCGAATGCCAGCACATCATTTGATGTTGTATTCCAGTAAGCCACCCCCTTCGTATAAACCCCCCCACCTATAACAGTTGTATCTCCTAACTCAAGACATTCTGAAGAAGACCGCCTCCAAGAATTTGATTGAGAAGAGTAAATCTCAAAGAAGACAACTGGCTCACCAAGAAGAGGGACTGCAACCACAATGTGATAATATGATTCAATATTACCCTCAGGATCGAAAGCAAGAATAGCAGCTGCATCAGATCCATGATAATATTGATGAGAAGCGATACATTTCCAGTCCTCGGTTACAGGATTACAAACATAATAATTCTCCAACCCTTCACAAAGGAGCAACCCGCTGCTAGAACTTAGAACTTTGACCTTTTCAGGCAAGAAATCAAGGGAAGGACTGGGGACTCCAATCGCAGAACGGTCCAGAGACAAAAAATTAGGATCGGATTGAAAATCCACATCCACGCTTTGATAAAAGTAGCCTGAAAGTTTCTGGAATGAAGTACACTGCTGGTATGATAATAATGGACTAACTATCCAATCATTCCATTCTTTGGACACTGCTCGAAACTTCATTAATGATTTAGCGGGGAGGAAAGGCACTATATGTTTCTTCGCCACATCTTTGATCTCCATGTCCTCTCTTCTAATGTAGTCTGCAGGTAATTCAGATACTCCATTCCATTCCTGCTGATAAGCAACAGTCATAAAAGTAGTCCTCTGAAAATTCCAATCCAAGAGAAAAGAGGTCTAGTAATCACAAGCAAGAGATTATACATATCAATTACGGCTCAAGCTCATTCTAGTTGGTGTCAGTCCTATGAAACATTTGTATCTGCTCCTCTCTATTTAGGTTGGGCACTTTCAATAAGTTCACTTACAAAGGTTCATTTAAAAAGTGTATTCATCAATGTATCTCAAATAAAATGGGAAGAGGAATAGTATCAGAAAGTGCAAGATCTAAATAAGCAGCTTCTCAGCAAAATAGGGGAGTTCAGATTGCATAATAAGGGAGTTGAATRAGATGAATTCAAATGGAGAGAATCCATCCAAGTAATTGTTGTTGGTGTAACCTTAAATATATACATYTGAATATTACAGAGCTGTGAACTGATGGCATTTGTCATAATCAGAAACAAGGGACTAATTTATGACTAAGTAACTAACACCACACTATCCATCAGAAGAAAAAGTGACCATAGCATTATAAAAAAATTCCTGTATTGTTCTTCATATAAATGAATAAAAATATTCTATAAAAGAAGGGGAGGAAGAAAACTATACCTTGTGAATCCCACTGAGCGGTTGTTCAACAGCTGAAGAAAATTCCTCAGTATCAGTCATGCTGTCACCTTCCAATTCACCAGATCTATCAGTCAAGTCATCCTTCGAAGATTTCATTTTTTTTGCACTAAAAGCACAACGTTAATAACAATGGAAAATTGAAAATATAAACACCCTAAAAGTATACTTTATGAACAGTCAAAATAAACAGAGCCTAATCACTCTAATAAAGTGTTTCCGTATGCGAAAATAGGATGTCATAGAAGGAACAGAAGAGGTACATTCTAACTCATAGATCACTAATCATCAGAATCAAAAGGAGGAAAAGACATTTCACGATATTGAAAATCGATGATTTTGAAATGTAAATCTTCTAATTAGCCGCTCATCAAGTTCGACGAAATCAAAATGTGAACTATCAATAAATTTCACTATATTGAAAGGAATTTTGAAACAAAGCACTCAAAAGGCAATGAAATAAATTTTGAAATAAAGAATCAAAAGGCAATGAAAAGTCAATCACACATTGAACATATCTATAATTTTGTATGCTGTTACGAGGAATCAAAACACGTTCCAACAACTGAAACAGATAATCTCAAAAAAGGGAAATTTATTAGAGTTCTTAATGATCATTGGTAATTAAACATTAGAAGAATTAAAGAAAGAACTCACGATTAGCAGGTTGAGTTGCCGGAAAACCAAGAATAAGGGGAAAAAGCGGCTGTAAAACCCTAATGGCGACGGGAGAACCGTGCAGAGAGGAGAGGAGAGTGGAGAGAGTTCAAGATTGCAGTAATCTAGCGAAAAGAGTTTTGGTTTGAACAAAAGAAGAAAATGATTGTTTCTTTTGCTATATATATATATATATACGAAAGTTGATATAAGAAGGAGAATTTTGACATTTCATTGGCTTACACGATCTTAAGCCAAAAATCTTCCTTGTAACTTTCAGCCCAAGTAACTGTGAAAGTGTTGGTTGACTTGTATAAGAAAGGTATCAGGTTTATTTTTTACATATATGGATTTAAAAATTTATAGGCAGCTATATAAAGAAATTTTACAGTATTAGATTGCTTATAGTCAAGTAAAAAACATAAAACATTAATATGGCGAAAAATCAATTCTTTCTATTGAAAGAACTCATAATTCAATAGACTATTATTATTTTCATGTGTCTTTGAGTTCTATTATATCATATTTCATCAATTACAAAAGCGACCATATACTTCTGAACTACTTATCCTAGAGTAGGAAAAGGTTGAAAGAATTATAATTAAACTTAATTTATAATTTTTTAATATATACACTACTATTATATAGTAATTAATCTTACGCTGTCACTTAAAAGCCAAGTTACAGTAATCATCACTAATAAAGTAATGAATAATAATAACATGAAAAGTAAAATAGACTTAAAACTATGATTATTACTGAAACTTATGCAATTCTTGTACTCTATTAAATAGGGCAAACCAGAAGAATCTCCAGGCAAGGATATTTCTGCTCTCTATCTGGTCATTAAATATCGTATCTATCACATTGTTTTAATGAATAATAACATTTGAATAGATTGTATTTTTTCCGTCTTTACATACTACCACACATCAACAATTTAAAGAATAAACATACGAGAAACGTAAGACACGGGGTAGAGCTACTATTGAAAAGTAAGTAAAGGATAAAATAAAATTATTAAATAATAAGTAAAAATAGAATGAGGGGCTAAAAAAATAAAGTAACAACGCGATTATACCAAATCGGTCGCTACACAAAATGGGACAATCCATCATTACTTAACAATAGATTTAACGATACGATACAATAAAATATAAGAAACAATCAAAACAAACATTGTATTTAAACTAACAACACATACAATACAATAGGTAAAACCATCCATACAAGCTATTAGAGGAGCATTAAGGTATTCATGATAAGAGCCCCTCTTTGATAAAACTTTCTTTCACTTCTACTTATTCTGGCTACTCATTTTGAAACTGATAAAAATTTCTCATATATGACCGAAAACATGAAGCCATGAATTGGTATCCAAATTCCAAACAGTGAAAAGAACAACATACTTCTTCTAAATATAAAATTTAAACCCATAATTTGAAGAGTGCAAAAGGTTCGATGGTGAGATTTTAAAGGTGGAATCCATCTACCAACTAGACATCTTATCTCAATCTAATACTCCATAAGTTGTAATTCTGCAGCAGGAATAGGTTTAAGCTACAGAAAATGGAAAGCTTTAGGAGTTGGAGAGACAGTAAAAGTTAGCAAAGACAAGAAAACAGTAGTTACTATGTTTGGACAAGATCTGCTAAGATAGTAGCTGAGGAAAATCAATACCGGACTATAGAAAAACTAATGTTATATATAGAAGGGCAGTTGTAAGCTATAAGTGACTTGCAAATCAACATAGACAATATAATTTCCCTCAGGACAAGCACCCATCAAAAAAGACAGTCTGTTTTCCCCGATAAGCTGATTGTGCCACCCAACAAAGAACCTTCAATTGCATCCAAAGCAGATTAGCTGAAGTCTAAGCTGTTCACATAGGCACGCATCTCACATTATAAAATTCAGCTGGAACGCATTTTGTTGCACGGGACTTGAAATCATACAAAAAAGTTTTTCCCACTCTCTAGACCCCCAATATATCATTATCAACATGTAAAACTAAGCAGTCTCCCGCTGCATCCCCAACAATTTTACTGTCAACAACAACCTGCTGTTCTTGTGGCCACATTTTGGTTCAACTTCCCGTTTGCATTGTATTTGAGTGGACATTATCCAAAATGTTTAAAATGATTGAATTACCAAAAACATTAGCCTTACAAAGCTTTCCACTAAAATCTCCAAAAATCCAACGAGAATCATAGTTTTGAAGGAATTGTGACATCTAGTTTGTTAGATCGAAAGCAAGAATATTTCCAGTAATTGTCATCAAGTAAACAACACCATTCACGTGAACCCATGATTTTGGCAGAGGTCGTGTTCTAACTACAAAATGGATCTCCCCATCAACTTCTCAAGAATTTCCCTTGGAAGAATAGGTATCAAATTAAACTCAATTGCATCACCAAAATATGTGAATGAAAAAGCGCATATAATTTTGTACTCAGCTACAAAGTTGAGCAATGATGGTTCAAATAAGAGCATACAACTGCTAGATCTGATCCATGATTCGCATTTAATTTATGAAATTTCTGCCACTGTTGAGTAGCAGGATTACATATCTAGTAGGCCTTGTCCCATGCATGATCTTGGCAGCAAAGTAGTCCATTAGAGGAGGACCTAATGTCAACAGGCTCAGGCAAAAACTCAAGGAATGGATCTGGAACCTCACAAGAGCTTGGGTAGATGGGTATGAGAGAAGGAGAATCCTCGGGTGTTTGGAGAAAAAAATCTGAAGTACCGCAACAAGAAAGTGACTGATTATCGGCGAAAAATGGACTCAAAATCTGGAGTCTCCGTTCCCTACAAACAACGTTGAATCTGAAAAGTGATATGGTAGGAAGAAAGGAAACGGAATGTTCCCTGACGATGTCCTTAAGATCTATATAAATCCTATTATTCCATGCAGCAAGGGATCTGCCTAACCTTTTTCCACGATCCACTCATGCAACCAAAAGTTGTTCCGCTGTCGAACGGCAACACTAGTCTTAATGTTAGAATGCATTATTTTGAAACAAACACTTTTGAAGTTCAGAACTAATAGTTTCCTAGTCCATTGAACAAATAAGACTACCCCCACAAAGAATCTTCAAATATTCTTTCTTTAGATAACACCAACTGATTTACATGTTTAATCTCATATAGTTTTACCTATAACAGACCCTACACTATAAATGTTTACTATTCACATGCAGATACTTACAGATCAAGATGTCATACTACAGAAGTAGGGGTTTTCTGGCAACAACAAGTGCTAAGATGTGTTGCTTTTGAGACAAGACTGGGTATTAAACATAAAGCAAATAAAAATACATTGGCTAGTTTGCTGCTTGTCAGGATAGCATTAGTGCAAATTAGAGCATGGTCATACTAAGTGCCAACCAACCATACCAAGGCAATCTCATACAGCATCAAGAGATAAATGTATATCACTTCCATTTTCTGACAAATAAATCAAAATAAACTCAAGAAGCGGAGAGAATACATTGCAAACTCACAGACAGCTAGAGCTTCCAACTAGTATTTCTTCAATGTTTACATTTATAACCTCCAAAATACTCGTGGAAACAATTTCGCTACCCAAAAAGTCTCTACATAAAAGAATTACTTGTCTAAACCTAACCTTATTGTAAAGTTAGTTAACAGAAAGGCAACAGTGTATCACATAAATTGAGAATTCTGATGCAGCATCAACTCTCACATTAATATCAACTTCCAAACCAAAGAAAGTCAGTGAACTTCTACAAAAACAAGTATACATTAGGATGCAATCAGGGCCGCCATTGCCCATTAGACCTAAGAACCTACATTAAATAGGACAAGCAACCATTTGGCACCATTCATACATTCTACTCAGTAGCTTCCATGTGTTTAGCAGCATCAACTTTCTTTCAATTTTCCAGAGCAGATATACGCCCATTCAGAGATTCATAGAAGCCACTAGTTGGTCATCGGGTGAATATTATTTCTCGCATGGTCAGGCTCTACGGTATGTTGTTGTCGTTGGTTGTTGTACGGTCAGAACTATGTTTGCAAATTTCATATTTCTTACTAAGCACTCACTAGAAAGGGATTGTTATATTCCATTTCACCAAAAAATCTGTCAACATATGCTAGTTGATATATTTATACGTAGAAGGCACTTTTGGCAATTTCCAACATCAGATTCCAGTGTCAAGGTTACCCAAGATAAACACCAATCACATAAAGCAGACAAGTAAAACTAATTTCCTGTAAAAATCATTTGTAAAAGTGTACTTTAAAAATACATAAGGTCTTGATTCTACCCAAATACACCTGAAAAAAAAATATAAACATATGAATCATCATTAATATGCCACTCCGTGACATATAAGCACAATTTACACCACAAACTTAGGTTACAAGACGACAACCAAACACCACCAACAAAATACTACACCGGACAGATATAGTAAAGAGTGATCGCATTTCTCGGCATACTTTAAAGAAAAAAGTAGAATATGGACAATAACCACAAAGTAATAAGAAGCAATAGATCGAAAGTAGGAACCGCAATATAATCACTGAAGGTTATAACAATGCAACAGTCTCTCGCTTTTTTTTTAAAGTTTTTCCATTGTTCTATCACATTCCTTATTAGATTTTGTTATTGTTACTCTCCTGATATCTTTTTTTTCGATCCGAGTATTACCTGTTGTTTTCTTTGCTTCAGCTGCTCTCTTCTTCAGATTCTCTGTCAATGTATTTGCTTTACATGATTGATCCTTTTGATATGCTTTACTTGAGCCAAGGGTTCATCGAAAATAATCTCTCTATCTTCAGAAGATAGGGATAAGGCTGCATACACACCACCCTCTCCAGACCCCACTTGTGGGATTTCACCGAGTTTGTTGTTATTGTAATCTTCCATCACAAGGTTTCCAACTCTACCTGCTGAATTTCTAAAGTAAAGTTCTGGAATGCACTCTGAATTCAACAAATTCCAAACAACCCAGTCAAAGACAACGAAAAAAAAGGGAAAACTATGTATAACAGGATTATAGCAGCATATCTAGCTTCAAATCAGGACTTAAAATGAAAAATACACTTGTCCAGAATATGCTAACTAAATAATAAATGATCAAATAAAATTTTCAAGTTAAATAATTTTATCAGTTTTCATGCCAAAATAATCAGTATAAAAGAAACAGTTTTGAAAAATGCAAACAAGAATGCTAAGTGATTAACTGCTCAAGGTTGATGTTTTTCGTTTATATAATGATTATAAATTTCAAGACGATCATTTCTTTTTTAAGTAACTTCTTTGAAAGTATTTTATGGACTAAACTCAATGAATAAATTTTTGGAGCATAACAATTAACTTTATGCTCCAAGAAAAGAAGATGGGTTGGAAACTATCCTAAAATTAAAGCTCTTTCAGTCATCAGCCCACAAATTACTCTTTCAGGCAGAGAATGACCAAACAAGTAACGAGACGAAGAAAGTTTGCAAATTAGTATACAAATTACAAAACCTTGATCCCAAATTCACAAAATAAGATAAGAGCAATCAATTGTGAAGCCATAACAAACTATCTCGGTAACTATAAACGATCATATTGTTGTGTTTAACGCAAACCCCCAAATTATGTACAAGTATATATAAAAACCCTAGATTACAGAAATCAAAACACGATGAGACATAATTATATACCTTAATCTTAATGGCTCTCTCTCAAAGTGTTGCTCGTATAAAGATTTTACCCCGAACCCCTTTTATACTGACTGTTGAACAAAATTAGAATTGACTCTTCATTTTTTTAAAGTTCATAATCTGTTTCGAAAACCATCCCAGA
>JACEIK010002080.1:164068-176224 GCA_018107945.1 Datura stramonium | reverse complement strand
ATAATGAGAGATTTTCAATTAGTGTCCATTTCTCTAATTAGAAAATCAACGAATTAAATAATAATGACTATTTTATTGATGACGCACTCACTTTTAATTTCAGAATAATTGAAAAAATACCTTTAAAAAAATATTTAAAAAAAAAAGGTCAAAAATGTTCGTAACGTCTTAAAAATATTTTAAAATGTCCTTCTTCCATCTATTGAATCAAATTTGTCCTTCCTTCCACCTATTTGGATAAAAATTGCCTTAAGGTTAGATTTAATTTTAGAATTACCTCTCATTTTAACAAAAGTTAATGTAATGTATAATTTTTATAATTAAATATATTGCATTATTTTTATTGGTCCATTTATAATTGAACCCAAATTCATTCACAATCCAACTCATTAACCGAAACCGGTTTTTCAAAAATCCAACACTTCTTCCTTCATCCGGTATAGGACCTTAATTGTGTCTACAATTTAACTATTAGCAGGATCTAAAAATCTCCACAAAATTGAATACCAAGCAACACCATTTTGAGAATGGACCCACGACATAAATATTTACTTTAAAAAAGGAAGAAAAGAAATCCACCATATGATAATCTATTATTGGTTAAACCTAAAATTACGCAAGACTTGATTTGATGAACAAATTGCTATCATCTAGTTGCTAATTGTCTTGATAAAATATCACATAAAAATTACGTAACTTTCTTGCTTTGGGACTCTGCAATCTTACCATGAATCACTATTCTTGAAAATTTGGGATCTAACTGCTGAGTCTTGAATAGGAAAAAATACTCCCTCATGTTCTTGAAGGTTTAACCATAATAAATATTGTTTGATAAGAGGTAAGGTCTCTGTTATTTTTTCACAGTTAAAGTTTTTTCGATGACCAGAAATAAGTGTTGACTTTTTAAAATGGGTTTGAATTGAATTATGAGTGAATTTAAATTCTATTATAGGTGAACCAATAAGAATAATGCCACATATTTAATTAACAAAATTATATATTTCATATTAATTTTTATTAAAAAAAATATTTTTAGACTTAAATTTAATCTTAAGAACATTCAAGAATGACTATTTAATTTTTCGTACTTCTATTATTCCATCATCGTTCCCACAATCTTAGCTAAAAAGATTAGCCACTCATGTATGAAGAAATAANTATTTTCTATTTTTTTTTAATCTTTATTCTTATTTAGTCTGGGAGCGACCACTAAGGCGAATTACTCATAATAAGTTTTGACTCCACTCAGGTCTCCTACTAATGCTAAAAACCCTTTGTTCTAAACTTAAAACCCTGCAACAAGTTCTTGGTCACCCCAAAATTCTAAAACCCTACTACAGATTCCTTGATCAGACCCTTTTGCCTGCTACTATGAAAACTATGGATGAATCGGACGTGGGTATCTCCTGCTACATTTCCAAGCTCTCTGGCTTCCGTGGCATCCTCAAGCAAAGGTCTTTTTTTTCTTCTTCTGTAACTGCCTGGTTCTTTGGTTATGTATTTGCAATTGCATGTGTACTTCTACCTCCATATGGGGTTATATCATTAGGGTAATAGAGTAATACCCACGTAATGAAAATTCTTTGAAGAGGAAACATAAGTTTTGAATTCCGCTCTCTGATTTCTGTGAGTTATTTTATCCCAGTTCTTGATTACCAAAATGTGTTATTTCTTTATTTTATTTGGTCTTTGAATAAAATTCTGGAAATCGTTTAGATATGTGCTTTATGTCACTTGAGAATGCCTAGATATTGAGTATGTATTTGCATTTGCATGCGTAGTCAAATGGGGTATATCATTAGTTGGAATTTGGTAAAGATTGATACCCATGTAATGAACATTTCTTTGAAGAATAAAGAAAAGTTGGGAATTCTTTTCTGATTTCTCTGAGCTATTCTATCCCAATACTTTATTACAAAATGCATTATTTATTAATTTTTGTTTGGTATTTGAATAAAATGCTGGAAATTGTTTAGAGATGTGCTTTATATTCCTTGAGAATGTGTAGATAATGATTGTGTGTTAGCATTTGCATGTGTACTTTCAAACGGGGTATATCATTAGTTGGAATTGGTAGAGATACTTATGTAAATGAAAATTCTTTGAAGAGTAAAGATAAGTTGGTATTCTCTACTCTTGTTTCTATGAGCTATTTCATTCCAATTCTTGATTACAAAATGCGTTCTTTATTTATTTTTGTTTGGTCTTTGAATAAAATGCTGGAAATAGTTCAGAGGCGTACTTTATATTCACTTGAGAATGCCTAGATAATGCATGGACCTGGAAGTTCATCTTTTTTGGCTAAAGAAGTTTAAATTTATATTGATTTGTTGTAAATTTATATTAAATAGCTCAAAGAAGCACTCTTCCTCGCGGGAGAAAAGTCTTTTGAACTACTAGATATTAGCGAGCGTAATAACAAATGGTTTTTACTCATCGAGCGAAATCGACGATTTACAAGCAAATTGAAGATCGACGAAGCTAATCTCCATTGGGTGTGCGAGCAACTTCAACAAGCTTCTTGAAAGGAATGGTAATCTGTGCAAAAGATGAGTTTGGAAGGTTCAGGCATATATATACAGAGTATTCCAAAACTTCAACAACTACAGCCGGTTTGTTAGGATTGAAGCTTGGGTGGGGGATAAGAAATCCTCCATTATCATCCCAGAAAACGACTGTAACACTGGCTTGAGGGATATTGCAGGAAAGACCCTGATTTTTGGGTTACCCATTTGTCAATCGTCGACTGGTCTCACCGTAATTATCATTCATTGCAGCTGCTTGCCTGATTCAAGACCAGTTTGGCCAGAACTAGGGTTTCATGCATCGGAGGTGGTGGGGAATTCAATTAAGATTAACACAGAAGCAAGCCGTAGAAGAGTTGAATATCTCTCAAATTGTCTTGTGGGTACTTTCAATGAACCGTATAGCCCTTCCCCTAAAGCAAAAGTGACACGAGCTTGGTTCATTAAAAGATGGAGAATTACTGCCGGTCTTTCTGTTAGACAAATAGCTCATAGTCAATTCCTTTTTAATTTTCCTTCCCAGCAAGAGCCAGTGAGGGTCAAGGCAGGGGAATGGTTTTGGAATGGAATGTAAGTGACGGTAGACTGGTGGTCGCTGGCGACTGGCGCAAAAGAGGCTTCTAAGCATACACGAGTTAGAGCTTTCGGGGTCCTCTTCATGCGAGGTCGGAAAATTTTTTCTGGTCTATTGGGAATTTGTGTGGTGGTTTCGTGGGAATAGATGTTGAGGCTAGGGACAAAACACAACTTCTTTGGGCTCGGATCTATGTCCAGGCTTCCCTCGTGGAGATTCCATCCATGGTGGAGATTGATTGGGGTGAATGGGTTTATAAAATTTCTATCTTGCCTGATGAACACTCACAACCCATCAGAAAAGATAGCGCCGGAGCGAAGAAGAAGGAGATAGGGTTAGGTACATCGAGTTCCCAAATCAATGACACTTCTGGACCAGAGAATGCGATTGCATTATAAGGTCTCCATTGAACAGATCGATCAAGCTCGAATTGACGTAACATGAAACCTATTAGGCCAAAAGCTCCATGGAGAGCAACAAAAGTCCACAGAACCCTGCCATTAGACAGACACGTTGAGAGACACGTGGGATGTTAGAACTTTGATTTGAAAAATAATGGGGGACCCAGTTCTAAGCCACTACAATCTCATAACAAAGAAAAGGGTAAGAATTTAGTTAGGCCTTCTGGTACTAAGTCTTTGGACCAATCTTATTATTTCTTAGGCCCAAAAGCCAATCGAAACAATAGGGAAGGTGGAAAGGGCTGAAAATTTTTTTGGAGGGCAAAAAGGCCAGCCCAAGTTGTACTAGTTATTCCAGAGACTCCTATTTTGGGAACCCAAGCCTCGGTCTGAATAACGCATCCCAACACAAATCAAATTGCACCTGCAACAGGTGATGAAGCGGATGATGAAGCAGAACAAAAGATCCTCTCAATGATCATGCAAAGACCTATCACTGTTATTAGCCCTTTCATTGATAACGATTCTGATTTTTCATCTCTCTCTTGCAATGATCATCTAGCTCTTCCATGGTATGATTCTGATGATCAGAGGGCCCTGTGCCCGTCAGTCATGGAAGCATCCAAATGGACAAAGATTGTTCTGGGGAAAGCATGCAAATCTTTCGGGGTCAATGTTAATGGTTTTGAGCATGAAATTTTGGATATGATTTTAAGAATGGAGCAACGATGCCAAAACCAATTGCAGATGAAGAAACATAATTCCGGTGGGGAGAAGAGGATGAAAAGAAAAGGGGAATCAGAAGTCAAAAGATTGGCGTGCTCGATAAATTATGATGGTGGGGAAAAGAAGACAAGGGGTAGGAAATACCTTTCCTTTTCATCATGAAAGTTAAAATTATCAGTTGGAACGTCAGGTTTTTGGACGACTTTAGGAAAAGGAGCACTATTATGTCATTAGTGAGGAAATGGAAGCCGAATATATTATCCTTACAAGAAACAAAAATCGAGAAATGGAGCGACACACTGGCAAAGCAAATATGGGGTAACATGTGGGCTAATTGGGAAGAACTTAAGGCTAGTGTTACCAGAGGGGGAATTATAGTTTTATGGGACAAAAGAGTATGGAATTGTGTAGATATCCAGCAGGGAAATCATTCTATTTCTTGCCTACTGGATAGCGTAGCAGAAAATTTAGGTAGGGGTTCACAGGAGTATATGGGCCACACACCAACTGGGAAAGGGAAGAATTATGGAACGAACTAGGGGCTATCAGAGGAATCTAGGACGACCAATGGGTTATTGGTGGAGATTTTAACATTTGTAGATTTGAGAGTGAAAGGTATAACTGCATTAGGAGATCAAGGGCAATGAGAGGCTTCTTTGAATTAATCTAGGATCTCTGTTTAGTGGACCTGCCACTAAAAGGGGCTCACTACACATGGTCAAGAGGGGAAAATAATATTCAAGCATCACGGATAGATAGGTTTTTGGTTTTCACTGACTGGAATGATGCTTTCAACAAAAATAAGGAGTCTGCTCTCCCCAAAGTCCTATCTGATCACATTCCAATTCTATTGGAATGTGGGGAGTGGGAATCCAATCCCTCATATTTTAAATTTGAAAACATGTGGTTGAATATAGAAGGTTTCATAAACAAAGTTAAAGCATGGTGGCTTAGCTATGAGGTGAATGGCAATCCTGATTTCATTCTTTCACAGAAACTGAAACTATTGAAGAAAGATCTCACCGTTTGGAATTAAGAAGAGTTGGGGAAAATTGAAACAAAGAAAAACAAAGCTTTGGAGGAGATTCTTTTAATGCAACAAATTACAGAAGACAGAGCACAATCCATTGAAGAGAAACAAAAGCTCATTTCTCTGCAGCAAGAATTTCAGCAGATGGCTTGGGCAGAAGAAGCATCCTGGAGGCAAAAATCCAGATACATGTGGCTTAAAGAGCGAGATAGGAACAGGGTTGCAAATCACAATAGAAGGGCAAATTGTATTGATAGGCTAAAAGTGGGCAGTGATACTAACTACAAAGACCCGATCATTAGAGAGATCTTGAGTTTCTACCAACAACTATACACAGAACAGGAAACTTGGAGACCTACTGCTACATTTGAAGATGTTACAACGATCTCAGCGGAGGAAAAAGAGTGGTTAGAAAGACCTTTTGAGGAGTCTGAAGTTCTAGCAGTGATTAAAGCAAGTGCTCCTGACAAAGCCCCTAGCCCGGATGGATATATATGGTATTTTATCAGAAGGCATGGGAAATCATCAAAGATGACATTCTGGGAGTTCTTGCAATTTCACCGGTCAGGAAAAATGATAAGATCCTGTAATGCCTCCTTTATTGCTCTCACTCCAAAAAAGAAAGGTGCAGTGGAACTAAGAGACAATAGACCAATCAACCTGATTGGTAGTGTTTACAAAATTGCCTCCATAATACTAGTGGGAAGATTGAAAGGAGTGATGGGGAAGCTGGTCTCTGGATATCAAAATGCATTCATCAAATCAAGACATATAGCAGCACAACTTTACTGGCTAATGAAGTTTTGGATTGGAAAATCGAATCTGGGCAGCTTGGCCTTATCTTTAAACTCGACATTGAAAAAGCCTTTGACCAGTTAAACTGGTCATTTCTGTTCTGGGGTTTGGAGAAGGTTGGATCAGGTGGATCAATTTTTGTATCACCACTGGTAAATATTCAATTTTGATTAATGGTGGCCCTGTAGGATTTTTCTCCCCACAGAAAGGGCTCAGGCAAGGAGATCCCCTCATTCCATTCCTTTTCATCCTAGCTATGGAAGGACTCAGCAAAATGCTTTGGAAAGCTTCACAGCTACATTGGTTAGAGGGGTTTAGGGTGGGCAATGGAACTGAAACCTTTGTAACTTTGTCTCATCTTTTATATGCAGAAGACACTCTTGTTTTTTGTGGTGCTGAAAGTTCTCAAGTAAGGTATTTGAATCTCACTCTCATGATCTTTGAAGCTATTTCAGGACTTCACATGGACATGTTGAAAGAGCTTTTTCCAGTAAATGAGGTCCCTGATTGGAGGAGTTTGCAAGGTTGATGTGCTGTAACGTGGGAACCGTTCCACCACATAACTTGGTTTCCCTTTGGGTTCAAATACAAGTCCAATGTCATCTAGAATGGAGTAATTGAGAAATTTGAAAAAAGATTAGCTTCTTGGCAGATGCAATAGACTTACATTGATAAATAGTGTGTTGGACAGTATTCCAACATACTTCATGTCCCTCTTCCCCATCCCAATCATTGTATAGAAGAGGCTAGATCAGATCAGAAGTTCATTCTTGTGGGAAGGGAATAGCCGGGTCACAAATTCCACTTGATAGAATGGCCTAGGGTCATACTACCAAAGAGACTTGGAGGTTTGGGTATCAAAGACCTAGCTCTGCACAATAAAAGTCTACTATTGAAATGGCACTGGAGATATATATGGAGAATACCGGGATGTGGAAAGATGTGATAGTGGCAAAATATGGAGAGCAGAACAAATGGTGTACAAAGCAAAGCAGATTCCAGGCCTCTGGAAACATATCTCAAAGCTATGGGAGGAATTCCTCAAGCTGGGGAATGGCTCTAAATTACTATTCTGGAAGGATAAATGGTTGGGCTCTATGGCGTTAAAAAATGAATTTCCAAACCTATTCAGAATGGCCAGCTTCAAAGAATCACTGGTAGAGCAGAATTGGCAACAAAACACCTGGAATTTGCTACTCATAAGGAACCCTCAAGATTGGGAGATGCCTGAACTAATGGACCTCTTTGCTAAATTGGCAGGGGTTACAGTTAACCCTCATATGAAGGATAGGCTGATGTGGGCACTGTCAAAGAAGGATATGCTCACTTGCGCTCCAACAAAGATCTAATAGATAATTGGCCATGGAAGCTCATCTGGAAAACAAAACTCCCTCCTAAAGTGATATGTTTTTTCTGGTTGGCTTTACATGAAGCGTGTCTCACTCTAGACAATCTCAAGAAGAGGAAATTTCAGATGGTGAACAGATGCTATATGTGCAAATTGGGAATCTGAAAGTGTTAGGCACCTTTTGTTACACTGTCCAGTAGCAACAGACATCTGGAACATGTTTCTATCTATCTTTGGACTTGCGTGGGTTATGCCTAGCAGCATCAAAGAAGCATATGAAAGCTGGTCCTCTTGGAAAGTGGGAAACTACATAAAAAGGACTTGGTTAATGGTGCCAGCATCAATTTTTTGGTGCTTATGGAATGAAAGGAACCATAGGTGTTTTGATGGGGTCTCAACTTCAATTCATGCCCTTAAAGCCAATGCTTACTTAATCTATTTAGCTGGCTAGATCAGGCCCCGGTCTCTAGCTTAGATGAGCTCCTGGAAGGTGTTAGCTCCTTAGCTGTGAAGTAACTTTTTTATATTGGAACAACCAACCTTCCTCTTTTTGTAATTGTCTGCATCTTCTTGAGGCCTATTAATGAAAACTTTCTTACTTCATCAAAAAAAAAAAAGGAACTGCATTTCCTGATAACTCTGAAGATAGACTCCACTGTCCATTGTCGTATCAAAGGGTGTAATTGGCACATAAGTCATAAAAAAGAAAATTTCCACCTAAAGAAAAATCTTAGGGAAGTTGTAAATTTGAGGCATCTTCAATGTTGAAAATTGAAATCTATATGCAAGTTGTTGATAATTCAAGCAGTTTTGGTTTTGTGATTTTATTTATATTTCAACCATTAAGTGTGCTGTAACTAAAGGTACAAACAGTTTAATTTGAAACTGTTTGGTCATTCTCGAAGTTGAAGCTGGGTTTGGGAGATTTTCTTGCTTATCTTAGGAAAACGAGTTCCTCTCTATGGTTGTTTTGTTTTGTTTCTAGGTACTCCGACTTCATTGTAAATGAAGTGGACTTAGATGAAAATGTTGTTCATTTGACTTCATTGGAGGCTCCAAAGGAGGTGGTAAGTTGACCTTAATTTTTTCGTAGTGACCTTTATGTTCATCTAAAATTGCTTTATGATATGCTCCAATATCTCCCTCCAGTGTTCAGAGGACAAGGACGTAAATATATCTGATCAACTGAATAGAAGTTATGTGACTGAGATAGAATCTTTCAGATCTCTTGCTGGCAATTCTGATGCTGACAAGCTTAATGCTCTTATTGATAAACTTAATTCTGGGGTTGATGTCAGTGATGAATCCATCGTCCTTTCACCGAGTTCAGATAAATCCCATCGGACTGTTAGTCCTTATCACACGCTCGTTCGTTGTTTCTTTTGGCTTCATATAGTTCCTTTCAGAAGTATCCTATATCTCATAAGTTAATACATTTCAGGCAATTCATAACTTTTTCAAGGAAAGATTAAAATTCCTTGTAACAGATACTGTTGATGGACTAGAGGACTCATCAAAGTGTGTTCGTGTGAGATTGAATAAGGGAAGGAATAATGGAAGGGGTAAATACTCTAGGAAAAGGAAAAATCGAGATGATAAAGATAAACGTTATGACAGTAGAGGTTCAGACAGTTGGCCAGAACATCTCGGCAAGTTCCTCAGGTAAACTCTATCTGTTGCATGTCTCTACTTTTTCTTTCAGTTCTTTTGTTGAGAAGGTACTTGTTCATACAGATCTACAACATTACGTATCTTTTGCTTGTTGTTCTGTGTCGATTTTAGCATCACATACAAAGATATGTTTTTTATTTATCAAAGAAAAATTAATGGTCTCTATTTTCTTCATTCTGGAAGTCCTTACTGCACATTTGTTGGATTGATGAGTATGTTCTGAAGATACAGTCTAATAAATGGGACTACATAGAAAAGTCAAATAATCTGGAAAAAAGAATTATTGCGTAGTAATACATTTTTGGAGTAGTCAAACTACTTTTTTCTAAGTGATACTTCAAACTACTCTACAAGATGGTGTCAAAGAGTATGTACAAAGTGATTCTCTATAAAAGGGATTCTCAAGTGAACTCCAATTATTCATATAAGTTTCCTAACATCACAATCTTGTAAGCTTATCAACAGATCCAGTCAATTTTGATTCTTCCAGTCGCTGATACCTTCTATAATTAGTAATCTCAATTCACTTTTCATAAATACTAGCACACTGATTGCTACAACTAGAGGCTCCTTTACTAGTAAAGGTTTCCACCCTCTCTTCTTCGAGATCATTTACCCATTCATTTTTCGTTGACAAGGCAAAGTAAAGACCATTTATCCATTCATGGGAAAACTAAGGCGAGTATCTTTATTGAGTGACAGTAACTTCTACAGTCTTGAGGCAATAGTTCTTAATCAAAGAAGTTCAAGTATATCGAATTGTGCATATCACAAAATTATGTGTGATCTGCTGAGTAGTCTATGCCTTCTTTTGATACTATTTGTGCTATTGTCACTACTATGGACAATCTCCTATTACATTTGTTCCAAGTAATGATTATTCTCTAAAGATTTGAATAATCGTTCTTCTGATATTTTAAAGTTGTTGAATATTTGATGTCAGTGAAGAATGTGAAGAAAGAGGACGAAGAGTGTATTGCTTGATTGTTTTCAAACATGTCGAGAGTTAAATAGTGTTTACAACTAATAACTGGAAAAATTAATTCCCACTCCTGATTACACAATTATAGGGATTTAAAACTTTTTCCATATTTACAAGGGAATGATATCAGAGCCAAACCTCTCTATTCTTGATTAGTTAATCTTAGGTCCCTGTATTATATAATCCATGCTCTAGATGCCCAGTCCTGACTGTGCAGGGAGATGTTGGAGCGACCCATATTGGTTGAGCAAATGGGCTGTCATCTTATATTGTCTTGGGTAATCCTTACCTCATGAGCTAGCGTTTGGGCTTGTATTTTCATTTTCTTAACAATGACAATTGGTTACAACACAAACAGGATGAATTTTCATTTAATGTAGTAAGACAAATCTGCCTTTGGAAGGTTGCTTCCACTCTTGCAACAAGCTTGATAGTTCAAGTGCTGAACTTATCTTTTCTTTTGGTTTTCCCATTTACCCTTGGCAAGAAAAGCTTACATATTTGTGGAAATGAAGGTAAATCTGATTCAATGGAACAAACCAACATTAATTCTTTACTCCTGTTTTGCTGTATTATAGTATATATTAAGTTCTGATTTCTTTACTTCAACTCATACCATAACAAGATCTTTAACATCCATAAACAGAAATTCTCTTTAACTTACACATTAAATCTTATTGTTCTCACTTGATAATTTTGTTGTTCTCTAACCTTCATGATTTTAGAAAGCATTGTGTTGTTTTAACATCATATTGCTCTTGAATAGTATCTGAAAGGGTGTTGTTGCTGCAAAATCTAAATTTCAGGTTTCATCTTTTCAAGGAGAATAAGGATACACAGGAAGCTTTAAATGTTATAGCAAAGATGCTTGGCGTTCAGGTTGGTGACCTGCAATTTGCTAGAAAGAACTTACTTCGTTCGGTTTCAAAACCAAAATTCTCTTGCATATGTTTGCTAGCTTTTCTACTGGACTCTTGAGTTTAAACAAGAAATATTTAAAAGGAAAAACTTCGTCCAGTATTTGTATTGCTGTCAGATGTGTGTTGCAGGTTGCAACATACAAGTATTTCTGCATTATTGACAGCTTGATATAGAAAAGTTGTAAGTCACCACAGATATGATTGATTTTATGGTTCATCTGGCAGCCTAGATCCTTCGGATTTGCTGGTACTAAAGATAAGCGTGCTGTTTCAACCCAAAGGGTATGTTTTCTTGTCATCATTTTCTTTCTTCGCCAATTACTTGCATCTTCATTTAGGAGTAAAAACTAGTAAGTTTGTTTTCTGGTCTACTTTTTGATGTCATGTGTTTCTCTTTACCTAGTCTCACCGTCACCCATTATTAAAAAGAACTTTCATGTGCTTGCCAGCCCGCATGTAAGGGGGCGTTTTGAAGACATATTTAAATAAAAATGTGCTCTCTTTGACTGGTTTAGCATTTACATGGGATGGCACACACATATTTCAACATCAACGCATGCAAAGGTCTAGTTCAAGTCTCACCGCTACCCATTATCAATTTTTTCTTTCACATGCTTGGCGTATGAAAAAGAATCAAACCCAAACATAAGGTGTATTGAGCCATAATTAATTAAATAAAAGTATGCTTGCTCTAACAATTTAAGCTTTTAGTTGAGATGTTACTCACAAACTTCAACACGATTTCGGAGCAGGCAAAGGTCACTATTATTTGCTTATCCAACGCTGGCCCCCATGTTATATAGTTCACACTCTAGATGTCATAGCTCTAGGTGTGCGGGGAGTGTCAAAGTGTCCCACATTGGTTGAAGGATGGGTTGTTTGTCTCCTAATATAGTCTTGAGTGATCCTCACCTCATAAGCTTCTTTTTGGGGTTAAGGCCGATGTCCATTTTCTTAACATGGTACTAGAGCAAACATATGACTTGGGTTTAAGTCTCACCGCCACCCATCATCAAAAGAATTTCTACGTGCATACTCATGAAAAAAAATTAAGCTTGCACGTGAGGGGGCATGTTGTAGACATATTAATTAAGCAAAACGTTGCTCTCTTTAATTGCATAAGCTTTTCAATTATTATTTCTATCTGATTAAACAATATTAAAATGCTTTATGTAAGATAATAT
>JACEIK010002080.1:150399-161616 GCA_018107945.1 Datura stramonium | reverse complement strand
TAATTTCTGAAATCATTTCGAGTGATGATATCAAGAGACATCATATGATCTAGCTATATGTAGATTAAAGGGGTGTATTTGCTTGCTGAAATTTTATCTTATTTTATGTTTTTAATCGCATAATTCAATTGAATTTGAGTCGAGAAAATTAGTCGAATTGGACAATACGTATTTGCTTTGATGTACGTTTTTATTTATGCACCAAAAGTTTCATAAACCAAACTAAATTAATTCAAAATGGATAGAGCCAACTGAATGTAGACCTTAATTCAATCTTATTAACTAGTGGTAAGTTTGCGTTACAGATGGTGCACTACTAAGACCACGCCATTTTCCGAGGGAGAAAATCGACGGATAATTATTTATTGGAAATTATCATCTTGGAAAAAAAAATCGATGGGCTCCCTTGGATTTTTTCGATAACCTCCATCGGTTAGTTAAATTTAATAGAAAAGGTTTTAGAAAAAAATTATAATCTTTGCGCAAAATTAACCAATGGATGTCTGTTGGTTCCGTCTGGTTCATTAGAAAAAATAAAAAAATAATTTCGTTGGTTTTCCGATAGTGTCCATTAGTTACCTTGGCGGAATAATACTGATGACATCCGCCTATTTTTGTCTCTCAGAAAAACATGGTATTTTAGTAATGGAGGCACCCGTAGTCATCGGATCCTAGATCCGCCTCTGCCTACAAGCGAATATTTTGATCATCATGAGAGTCACCATTTAATGACTTGCAATAATTTAAGTTTCCCTTATTTATAAAGTTTTTTTGCTTTTTTGACATTCTACTTTGCATTATTTGTGCTGTCCTCGACTTCCCAAAGTAATTGACTTTCTCTTGGATAGAGCATCTAATATTTTTGTTCCAAAATTTTTATAATTAAGCAATATTTGTGATATGAGATTGTGTTATTATGTTTTAATTTGACATTTCCTGTCAACATTATAAAGTTGCAGTGCCTGAAAAAATCTCCTGGAAACTATCTACAAGCTCTGAAGGCCATACCCAGGACTCTCCGGATGATGTAAGTGGCATTCATAGCAGGATTTACTATCTCTTCTTATGCTTTAACAGATTTATCTGAAATTTAGTGATTGAAAGGTGAAACAAGAAAGTGAAAATGCATGCAAGTCATTCTTCCTAGTCACTTCCCTTGAGTCTTTGAGTTAATGAACACGTTTTATCCATCTGAGATTTGCATTAAGATAATCCTTTTCCTGGGCTCTCTGATCAAGGTGTCTTCGTAGCACGCTATGTTATCTGTTATCAGTTCTAGCAATAGTAGTGCCGGTGCCTGCTCCTCGGTTTTGTTGAACTAGTTTTAGTATCATGTCAAAGCTTCTTTCTTACTGCTGAAGCTGTTAATATTTCTTGAATTTGTCCATACTAGGTAGTAGCACTTGGGTGACACCATAGGCAACTTCATCAAGAAAAGATTGCTCGTCCCTAAGCTTTTGCACAGTCCTCACACCCCTCTCCCCACCAAGAAAAAAAAAGAAAAAGAAAAAAGAAAACATGTGAGCAGGAAAAAGACATGAATAGTCTAACGTAGTTGTTTCTCTTTTGTGTTCCCATTTTTGAAATCTCTCTTCTTCTAACTCAGAAAAGTAAATCCAATTGAAAGTTAATCAAAGATAATCACAACTTATCTTTACTAGACTTCTTAGAAATTTAGTTTAAACCTTGTGAGAAGAATCAAATTTTTCTTTATTTCTGGTGGTGGCCATCCTTCCCTGTAATATGGTTTCCAGCATTTCCATAATGCTGATGAAGACAATGTTACCATTTTCAAAAGGAAAGAAAAGAAAAGATAATCAAACTTATGATCACTTTTTCCTCTTGCATTCTCTTCCTCAAACAAATTTAGTGTATATGTGGGGCTTGTTTATTAGTGCCCTTGATTTGGTAGATCCTTCTAGTTATACCTCCACAAGGGTGTCGTCCGAAAAATATGCTTGATGAACATGTCAGGAAGAACCCTTCTTAAATTATTTGTATGGAAATTCTTGGAATGTCCTTCAAAGTGCCTGACTTCTCTAGTATGATCTTAAAGTCCTTCACACTTTTCTGTTTATGTATCAAAGCTCTGACCGTACAGTTCAAAGATAACTCAATGGGCCATAAGGTAAATACTGTGAACTATTGGGCCGATTCTAAACCATAATTGCAGAGTTATAGAATGTGAAGCATTCTAGTATTGAAAAGCTATCCAGATTCATAAAACTCTACAGCTTCTTATCTGTTTCCAAGAGTGTAAAGCAATAAACATCAACTGATCATGAGATTTAAGGGGCTTAAAGGGGTTGGGAGTACAGAAAAGGATCATGCATAACTTTTCAAGTTTTGAGCTTTTATAATGATACAGATTTTCTCCTGTTTAGGTATGTACACAGCTATCAAAGTTATCTTTGGAACCATGCAGCAAGCATGAGAGTGCAAAAGCATGGTTTGCGTTATTCAACTTCTGTTAACTATTTTTTCTAATGTATATATGTTGATCGGAATGTACTTTTTGGTACTTGAGTGTACCACTGATTCTCTTCCATTTTCATTGCCCCCATATCATAGGGTTTGACCAAGTTGTGTTGGGAGATTTGGTGTATTCAAAAGAACAGCATAAAGAGAAAGAAACTTTTGTTGCTGAATGTGAAGACATGAATGACAGTAACTTGGATGATTATAGCAATCTGGATGAGACCTCAGAGATTGATCTTCCTGAAGAAAGAAATATACCAGTCAAGGTTATCTAAGCACAAAAGCTGCTCCTTAAATTTCTAAGGGAAGAGTTTATATGAGAAATATTGCATGACAGATGGGTTCTTATGTATTCCCTCCATCTCTACGCATAGCTTCTCATTTCATATTCAGAGGACATAGTGACAAGAACCCCTAATAAGATATAGAAAAAGGGCCTTTTGACTCCCTAGCTCACTCTCCTGGTCTCCAGCTTGATAAAACCCAAAACACGCCTGCATTTTGTACAGAAGTTCCTCCCTGACAGTATGTTGTATAGAATATGATGATCAAATGAAATAACCAAAGGGATACACAGTCTATATCACTATGATTTGTCATTTAATGGGTAAAGTTACCATTAGGGTTAAGAATTACAGGGTGCTTTAAAGTGTAGGGATGGCAATGGGTTAGGGTGGGGATAGGGCTTTTATGAAAATAATTAGCGGGGTAGGGCAGGTAGCAGGTCTGATTTTAGCAAGAAAAAATTGAAGCAACTGTAAGTTTGGGTATCTTGGGCAAGAACAGATATTAGCTTTGTGCCAAAATATTAAAATATGAGAGGTAGTCTTGACCTAAACAACATTGGTTATTTATAGCTTGTTATATCATATTTAATTTCTTTTTGCTCCTTTTGATAACTAAGTGTTTTCTCTTCTGGCATGTAATTTATTGTTCCATCTATGCTAGTGCACTGATGGTTTAAGTAACTCAAAAGTGAATTTACATATTGATAAGTACTATATGCAAAGATCAAATCGATTATAAAAGATCCAACACAATAATACGAAGGGTAGAACAACTCATCAGTAAAAAATAAATTCCAACTAACGTGCATAATACATTTTTATTCAAGATGAATGAATTATATTATATAAACTTGATACTTCTGATTTTATAAAGTTCAAATGAAAAATAAATAAAAAATAAAAAATTAAATAAATGAAATACTGTATAATGGAAAATAAAGAGTACAAATGGAGCAGGGCAGGGCAAAATTTTGAAAACATGCTAAAAGGGGAAGGACAGGTTAAAATATTAGCAGCTTAAGGTTTGCACTGGCCCATTTACTTGCATGGATGGTTAGTGGTGTACTACCATTTGACTCTTTAAGAGACCCTGCTGCTAAATCCCTATGCAACAACTAACTATGTCTCAGCCCCACGCAAGTTGGGGTAGGCTATGTGAATCCTCACTGGACATTTTTCGCCATTTAAATTCATCTTACGCCAACGTTATACAAAATAAAATTGAAATAAAAAAGTACTAGAAGTTCTCCATATTTTCTACCGGCATGATGCCTGCTAAATCCCTATGTACTTAAAAAAAGGGAGGATGCCAAATGCAACTTAGTAACCCGGATGACCACCATTTATCCAGTTGCATGGTGAAATGGATGATGTTAGCTTTCTATATATTCAGGAATGTCGATTATCAGTTACTTATGATATGGGGGGAATAGTTTCTTTTCTGATGTTTAACACTGCATCTATTTTAATTTAAATGTTAGATAGTACACCTAGTGGCTTCAGACTCATGCCTGCTGAGGTTACTGTAAGGAGAAGTTAAATTGATTAAGAAATTTCGCTGTTGTGGTAGCTCTTCTGTATTGAGTTTCCTCGCATTGCCTGGTATTGAGGTGTAGTTGTTGCTGTTGTTGTTTGGTACCTTTTCTTTTTTCTGTGAGCACTTCTCATCTGTCTAATTAAGTCAAGTGATAATTGTCGTTTGACAGGCTATAAATGAAGAAGACCTTAAATCTGGTACATATACCATCGATGATGTACTCCTACCATTGCCTGGGTAAGATAGATAATATAATGTTTATAATTTTCTTTGAGTTATTGTTTGCGTTTTGTTTGTGAGGCATAATATAATGGCAGGTCTAGAGTTATTTATCCATCAAATGACATTGGTGAAGTTTACTATGACTTGGCACAGAAGGTATTTTTTCTTCATCCAAGGTGATGAGCTCGCTGATAGATGTACTTGCTTATACTTTGCCAATAGCTACTTGTTCTTCTTATGTGTTTTGGCGGGATATTGTTGAAAGAAAAGTGCAAGTGAGGGATGGGAGGCGTTTGTTCCATTATGAAGAAAGAAACTACATGGTACTTGAAACTAAATGGGTTTGGCAGTAACATGGCATTCTATTGCTGAGGAAGATAGACCTGTAGCTACGAACAAGGACTTGACTCCTATTTAACAGGCTCTTGTTTCTTTGACATCCTTTTTCCTTTACTCTGTGGATTGTTCCTCTGGCTGAGCATCAATCTGCCTGTTAGATTTGTCTGAGAAATTGCGGCCAAGTTGCATTACTTTTTCCTTTCAATCTCTTTCCCTGAGTGAAAATAGTTATCTGCAATACTTTAATTATAGTTTCTAGTCTGCGACTTAAGTGCTTTAACAAAAAAAACATGCAAAGCTGAACAAAATTTGGCTCACTATCTCATATTGTTTTCTGTATACCTAAAGTGACAATCATAACTTCATATAGGATTATTGACATTCTGCTTGAATATTAACTAATGTGTTCAGTTTNTCATATTGTTTTCTGTATACCTAAAGTGACAATCATAACTTCATATAGGATTATTGACATTCTGCTACAATGATAACTACTAACCATAATCTAGTTCATATTATGATGTTTTGCAATTCAGGAAGTGCTAATAGTTCTTGTTTAAATTTTGAAGTGCATGGAAAAGTAGAATGGTTTAAAGAGATTGCCTGTGAAGTTATCAATAACTTTGTCCGGTCCACTTGTGATAACTGTCATTGCTGTTCATATTTTTATTCATATCTGCTCTCTTTTATTTTGTTCCCTTCTAACTCACAATCATTACTGGTCAGGATGGTATCAGCTTGACAGAGACTGCACATAAGATCAAGTGAGTAAACCATATTTCTCTAATCTAATTGATCCACTTTTTCATTAGTTGCTCGATGTTTCTTTCTTTGGTAAGTAAATTCTTTTTGGAATGCACGTCACATTGGTTGTATATGGTACAATCTATCAAGAAACAGGTAAGAGTCCTTCATCCATCAAGTTCCTTGTCCCAACCATGATTTGCTTCTGAAATCTGAGCAATGTCACATCTTTGCCTGGGAATCTTCAATCCGGTTGTTACTCCAATCCGTACAGCCCAATCAGCGATTCCATCTACCTAGAACGTCTGACATGTGACCCGCTATTAAGAAAAGAATTGCAATAGCCAATCAAATCCTTGCGAGGCATGTTCTAAAGAACTTCATTCTTCTGTCTACTCACACTTGTGATACCAAGAATAGATGCTCACTTCCTGTGAAAGTCTGTTAAATGTGCTGTTGAGGTAAAGGACCATATATAAAGTTATCTCTAAAAGACCATGCCTAAATCATGCCTCCCACCTTGATGCAATCTGATTTACTTTTCTCTTTGCTGTACAGTGGGCTTATTTTTCTTTAGTATAATAAATTTCTTGCACAAAAAAAAAGTAAAAAGGAGATCATGTGTGGAAAAGGCGATATTTACTTGTAGAATGGACTGAATTCTGAAGTTATGGAAGGAAACAGAATTATTCTCTACTATACAGTCTTTAAAATTGCTGCTATAGATGATCTGATGTAACTTCCTGAATCTAAACCCTCCCTTATGCCTACTCTGTTTGGGGCTTGTCCTCCTCTTTGTTGCAGGGAATTCTCCATAACCAATATGACCGGAGCTTACAGACGTGTGTTTCAAAAGCCGAAGGATTTTGAATGGTAGGTCGGACATGGTTGCACATATCTAGTTTCAGTTTTACTCCGTTGTCACATTGTTCCATCCTTTGCAGGTTTGCTTGAATTCTGTTCAGTAGCCCAAGGACTTGTTAATTATCTTGTGTGATTTGATGGCTGTGCTAGTGTTAGGGTTCGTTTGGACCTGAATCTGAAAAGACTTCTCAAGATGCCTTTTTCTCCAAACTTTGAATTGTCGGTTCATTCACGTGTGAATCCTCGGAGACCACGTTGATTTTTTTTAATTTTATTATTATTATTATTATTTTGTCAACTGCTCTTATTATTATTAACTATTTTCATTCATTATAATCATCAATATTAATGTGGTTACATTATAAGTACTTTTGCTACTTCTATCATAATGAATGCACTTCACTTTTTTTTTGAGATAAAGGGTAACTTTATATTCTCAAAAATCATCATACAAAGGATGATAAGGTGGAACCTTACATCCCACAAGTGGTAAGAACAACCCCTATAAGGGCTAGAACAGATTTACATGTTTCCTATAAAATCTACTAGATTTACCGTCTCCCCTATCATATTTTGTTTACACCAAAAAAACACAGAAGACTAAGACACTTCATTTTGATCTTCTGTGTGCTGCTGCTTTGTCCTACAAAACCTCTGGCATTTCTTTCCTTCCATAATGTCTACTAGATGCATACTGGAATACTCTTCCACCAATTACATTTTCCTCTGTTTCCAAGGACCACTCTGGATTTGCTGAACAACGGGGATAAATACACTTCACTTTTTATAATTAATTTAAATCTCAGTAAACTTTAACTCTGTATCAGAGTTTTAATTGTGATTTAATGACTGATCTGAGTAATATATGCCAGTTTACAAAAATGTTATTTGGATATACTCTTTAGAATTCTGATTCTCGCCCTCACCCTTGATATGCAAACCATCTATGTGAGATTGTAACTTATTGTTGTATTGGCCAAGAAGCTTCAATTTTCATCTTTTTTGAAGGCATTTATTGTTTTGTAGGGACTTGGTTAGTTACACTGATGGAACTATACCTCTAGCTGAGACAGATTTTGATGTCATTGCCAAGTCAGTAAAAAGCAAGGTCAGAGGGGAGGATCCAACCAATGGAAGTGAGGAACTTCCTGCTGACTCTTCAGCAATCTCTGTAGGCGGTGACATGCTTCCAGGAAAAGTGCGTGAGGAGAAGATTAACAGTGAAGCAGGGATGCAATCAGAGAAATCTCAGAGTAGTGGTGGTAATGCTGAGGAGAGCCAGATGGCTCTCAAGCTGAGCTTTACACTACCAGCCTCTTGCTATGCAACTATGGCTGTGAGGGAGCTGCTGAAAACATCCACTTCTGTATGTTAATTGACTATACTAACCATTTAGTGTGGATTTTCACTCATGTGACGAAATAAATAAACAGAAGCATATATTTCTCCCACCAAAAAGTTATCTTGATAAACCTTTTAATTTATGCTGACATAGGAAGTTAAACTTAACCCCCTGGGGTTTGGGGGGGAGGGAATAACTACGAAAGAAATATGGGAATTAATCCTTTGGTCAGTGAGTTTAACACCTGCAGGCTGAATTTGTCCTTTATCTGATCTAGCTTGAAATGTGTTGTTTCTACATATTGCACATATTGATAGGTTGATGCGGTATATGGATGAAAACTAATATTTCGTACTTTCTATGCAGGTTGCATTTCACAGGTCACTAAATGATTAAGCAAATGCTCGGGTACAAAGAAAATCTTGGCTTTTGAAGTGGTTAAATTTTGCTAAGTACCATTGTGCTAGTTGGTAAGGGTTTATTTTCCTCTTAGCTTTAGCTTTTGACTTGCAAATGGTAATATGTGTAATATGTTATTATAGGCTGTACTTTCTTGAAAAAGATTCACCAAACGAAATGGCACCAGCAGCAACGCCCTGGTTTAAACTTGAAATCAAATGTAAATCTGCAGGTTTTGGGGGAACATTGTTTTCCAGTGATCAATATGATGTTGCAAAGGAAATTAGCTATGGGTTTCAGTTTCCGCCCTCACACAGAGGACGTGCTATAGTGCTTCAGGTTTCTTTCATTGTACTGCTATTCACCTTTGCGGTAAGTTTGCTGGTGGATATAGGCCAATTTTATACGGATATGCACCACCCTTTGAAGCTCCCATTGGAAGAGATAATTCTGTTGTGTAGTGTTTGCAAGTGAAAATTCAAACTTGTGAGAATCAGAACTATGCTATGACCCCCTTTTCATGCTTTGTTTATCTGATACCATGTAACCGAATATTTGGTATAAGCATGGGCGGAATTCGCTATTTTTCAGCATCTTATAATGGCATTTATTTACTTTAGTGAATGCATACTCTGTACTAAAGTGAATCTGCAGATACATTTTTGAGTTTTGACCCTATGCATTGAAGTAAAAAATATTGACAAAACTATGGTACAAAAAAGTTTCACACAATCCATGAATACAAGTTGAATTCATTTTTCCAATCTCTTGATACAGAGAATTTTTTACAACATATCCTTTACATTAACAGCTTGTTTGGATGGTTGTTACCAATTGTATTTATAGGTATACTATAAATAGCTGTTTCAAAATTCAAGAGATAATTGATCATGTTTTTCCAATTCTACTCTTAGTACTTAAAGTCATTCTAAAATGTGAAAAGAATTATTATTGTATGTTTTCAAAAAATTAATAGGGTTATATTAGTCAAATTTACTATTAGTATTAATTTTTTCTTAATGATTTATCAATTTTATTTTAGCAATTAAAATGGAACTGAGGGAATAACAATGACAATGATGATGACGATGAGAATTAGAAGAATTCAAACATTCGATAGCCCAAAAATAGATAAAGAGTCATTGTTTTCTTGTCATATATTAAACAGCTACTATATTGCCTCCTTTTTATGGACAATATATAAGAGCTTAGATATATAGTGTAGCCCAAATGGCTCACATCTCAAGCCCAAACGATATTGTGTAGAACAATGATGCTTTCTTCTTACAAACATTTAGATAAATGGATGTTGAATCAGTGAGCTAACGAGAGAGGTTTAAAAAAATAAGGAATTTGCTGACAGTCCAACGAACAATTTCTTTTAGTATCTTTTAATTGCATTAACATATTCCTTAAATCCTTATTATTCGGGTTAATTTCTGAAATGCTCACTCAATTAATAGTTACTGTATCAGAAAGTCAATTTTTTTTCTTGATTTTAATTTTCTTTAATAACTTTGAAATAATATAATTACTAGTTGATTGACCATTTTAGAAATATAAAAACTTTAAAATATTTTTTTTTATCCTTAATGAAATCATTTATTATTCCAAAAATATTTAAAATTTATTTTTGATTATAAATTTAAAAATTATTTCTTTATTTTTTAATGTTTGTGTTTATGCAAAATGCTGCTACATAAATTGTGATAAATCTAAAGCTTTTGAACTAAAGCTTTTGAAATAATATTACAGTGTATATATTAAAAAGTATCAAAAAAGGATTTTAAAGAAATCCTTTTCTTATATCCTTTGAGCAAAATAACCTCTATTTTGATTCCGAAATTTTCTGGATCTTTACACAAACAGCATTTGGATTCACAGTTTATTCTTTAGTCCGTCTACATGATTTCTGTATCTGTTAATCATTTTTAGTTAAAATAATTAGTGAAAGGCATTTAGATTAATTCTTTCAAAAAATTGTCCAAAGGTGTTCAATATCAAGGTTGGTGACAATTTTTCGTTCTCGAATATTTAAGTCATGAACACATATATTATGAGAGAGGATGTAACCTATTAGATAGTGTGATATATGAAATGTGTTAGCTTTTTCATATTGCACGTATTGATAGGAGCCAGGAGGTATAGTCTGATCCTTGATTAACTGATATAATTGTATTCTCTGAGAAAAAAAATTATAAAAAAAGATATTAATTATGGTGCAAATGATTTTCACATAATTGATATATGCATGTAACTTAAATTCATTTCTCCAAACTCAATCATATACATAAATTATTTACAACATATACTTAACAATAAGGTAGCTAGGATGTTGAAATCATTACATAAACTGAGGATATAAATCGAAGTTCAAACCAAAATTCATTATTTAACTAGATGGATATGGAAATTTCTATCCCTCCTCCTCCGCATCCACCAATTCCAAATGGATTTGTACAAAGGCCCTTGAGGCCCCTGATCCCCCAGTCACGGCCAGAACCAGCAGGCGCGGGCGCAGGCGCAGGCTCAGGCGCAGTATCAGCCTTTTCAACATCAGGAGGAATAGGATCAGTAGCATTCCGAGTCACCTGACGACTCTTTTCCTTCCGCCCACCTAAATACCACACCAAAACTACAGCTGCTGCTGCGACATATGCTAACAGTACAACAACATATTCTTTCATCTTCTAATTGGTATATAGTACTCTGATGAAAAAATCTTTATTGTGATCATGCTTTTTATAGGATATCCAAGACACTGTAACTTCAATTATTATATAGAATTTTGTTGAACAGTTACTTCATTACATCACATGCGAATTTTGCATACTCGATGGAAATTTCCCTTATAGTGGACTTTTCGCAACCTTAAAATTTTTATTTCCTCCCGCCAAGACTATATTATTTAAGATGTCACAATTAATTGTGATATATCGTAGTGGAGTGAACTATAAGAAATATATATCGCAGTTATCCTTTGAATCTTTCTATATCTCTATAAT
>JACEIK010002080.1:106851-118219 GCA_018107945.1 Datura stramonium | reverse complement strand
CTTTATTCACTCATATTATACCTTATTGTGTCTTGTAACTCATGTAACAACCTATCAGTCATAATTTTTCTATAATCTATCCACATTATTATTCCCACATTTTTTCAATTCATTAAATAAAGAATTCTTCACCTATAAATAATGGTGATCTTGTCTTGCATTATAATAGAAGAAAAAATATAGAGTGCATAAAAAAGTGAATACACAAGTTTAATTAATTAAAGGAAGGTATTTTTTGGTGAAGCTTTGGACTCAACTCTTGTCCAGAGTTTGTTGAGTTATAAATGTTGTTTGGTTGTTATATCCTGAAGTGAACAAGTCAAGAAGGTTACTATTGGATTGGTAAAGTTTCGCTGTAATGGACTTGAATCTCCTTAAGAAGAGCGAGATATCCGTGTCTTAGCCTGAATATTTATTTATTTATTTTTGTTCATTTTATTTTTAACTATAGTTTATGATATAATCACCAATAATTTTACGGAGATTCATACTTATTACAGTTTGAAAATTGGATATATCAAGATCGAAGATTTCAACATCATTTACTTCAACGTCACTAAATCTATTCAAGAGATGAAAGACAAAAGATGAAAAGGTTAAGCATCTTTTTACTTACTCCACTCAAGTGAAGGAAAGGTAAGAAACTTTTTACATAATATTTTTCATGAATAAAATGATACTACTTTTCATGAATATTTATTTTCGTTAAATTCTCGAAATAGTGGAGGTTGATGAAATGAGAAAAATATTCACCATGAAAAACATGATTTCTGCATCTTTGAGAAGTGTATATATTGGTCTTAGAATATATCACATTTATTGTATAAAATGATGATTTTTGACTCTAATATGGGTGTCATCAAAGAAAATATAAAAAATATATTGAGTAGATGATATCGCTCTTGATCCACCTCAACTAGTGAGTGTGTTCGCGGTCGATATAGTATAATTACCCAAATTGAGTCGGGATCTTATCCATAGAGACTTTGTTTAGGTTAGCACTATCACACAATTCAAATGTGATTTGTAAATTGATAAACTACTCGAATTAGTAGTAAAGAGTGTAATTAATTAGAATTTAAAAAAGAGTTCTAATTCAATATGGATAAAAACAAGGGAAGTGTCCCCTTTTTTGTATTGATTCCGCTAAATCACTCAAATGAGAGCATTGAGAATGGGCTTAAGGTGAAATATACAAGCAATTAACTTAGACAACCATTAGGTGTCTTTCAACAATCCTAATGGTGTCAATCTATATCAGTTTTATCAAATTGACAAAAACTCCATTCTACTCGATTGCAATTTGCCAATTAGATTCCTACTATGTCTAGGTGAATCCATTAAACAAGGTTTAAATCACTGGGTCATTGTTGATTGATGTTATCCAAACCTTAATTGACTTTTTCAAGCACAATAGAGACAATTTGGCATGATTGGATGACTTTCACCACCAATCTCATTTTACAAAGCATATCCAATTAAATATTCTCCAGCCCATACTCAATTTTACCCAATTGAGATCATTAGGGTTCACAACCCTAGATCTGTGTTTAGTTATCCGTAGCTAAAGAAGAAGATAAAAGCAAGTAATTAGACATATTCACTTTCAAAACAGTAATTAGCAAAGAGAAACTTGATCTTCAAACTTCAATGGGCAACTTCAATTACAAAGCTAAAGCTATAAAAACTCTCTAAAATTAGCTACTAGATTTTGAACTCCCTAAAAACTTGTCCAAAAATATGAAAAAGAATCTATTTGTACTAAGTATAAAATCTCAATTAAATTCAAATCCAGAGGGTCCCAAGTTGCAGGGATAGAGCATCTTTTGGAAAGACGGTCCGCATCTTGAACTGTCGATTGGTTTTGTGTTATGCGTAGCTTCCTTTTGTCTTCTGATTAACAGGCCATCTTTTGGAAAGATGGTTCATTATTTCACCCGTCAATTGCTTCATATGAGATTTGATTGGAATAGGATAGACTAATTAACGGTCCATCTTTTGAGAACACGGACCATTTTTTGAGCCGTTCTTTATGTACCACTTTATGGTGGTCTCTAGATCATCAGACAGCTGAATGTTTGGACTGTAATTTGGATGTGCGGTCTGTCTTTTGCTTCTTTTCTAGCAGACTTAAGTGATTTTTAGGCCTTTTTTGTCTACTCAATGAATTCCTGAAACTCAGAAAAATAGAGTTAGTATTGACTTAAATTAGCACTTAAAGACAGACTAAACTCTACGAAATGAAGTACAAATGTGTCGTAAAATTCCGACACATCAACACCCCAAACTTAAAGTTTTTGCTTGTCCTCAAGTAACTAAAATAATAAAATCTAACCTAGACTAAACTCTTGTTCTGACATCACAAAGTGCAATGACTAGGGTGATTTTGGCAAGTAGCTACGAGCACATAATTTTCAAGTAATCCACTCCCTCTATAATAAATAGCTTTATCACAAGCATTAAGGCTAAGCATGCAATCTCTATTCATGAAATTATTTCAATATGCAAGATACCTAGATTGAAAGGTAATTCATGCTAGCCAATATCGTTCACATGCCCTCACATTTAGATCAAGAAAAGTATCCATTTTAAGAAGTAATGATCACATACAATATATGGACACTATATCAAGAGAGAAGATAAAAATACTCAACTCTCACAAAGATGTTCATAATATAGTTCACAACCACCATATGTTTGCCTTTATTCTCAAATGCCTTTTCTTTTGAAAATTCGGGTTGAGATCACATAAGGGCTTTTCGGTCTAAAGGGCTGGTAGGATATAAATATGGTCTTTTAGTGTCTCATTACCATTCTTGAACACTACATTACATTCCCATTTCTTTTTCCACTGTTTGTTCCCTTCTTTTTCTTCCCTTTCATTCCTTAGCAATTCTTCACAATCCAAGGTACCTTCTGTGAGCCCAATTTATTCATTTCCTCTTTTTCTTTTTCTTTTCTCTTTTTTCTTTTTCCTTTTTTTCCTTTCTCAATGTACCTTGAAAAGTGGTAAAATTAATCATTTTTTTCCCTTTTCTTTCATTTTCTCCTTATAACCCCCAACTTAGACTTTAGCATATTTTTATCACATTTCATAGTTTGTCAAGGAGGATTGATTCAAAAGAGGATCAACCTAAGAATTGATATTTAACTTTACTGCGGTTGATCAAGAAAAGGGTCATAGGCTCAAAAGGGGAAACTAGAGATACATGCATCACTTGGTATGCTCATTTAGCCAAATAAGGCTTTCGAAACATAAAGAAGGCCTAAGTTCATCTCTGATGTGCTGTGAGATTACAGCACTTTCGATGCTCAAAACTGAGAAAATAACATGAACTTAGGAGTGTTTATATGGATATAAGACACTTTTTCTTTGATTACAGGACAAATAAGTGTTGGAGAAAGAATGTGCAAAAGATAGCCTGAAAGTGCAGAAAATGGGCTAAAGTCACAGTCTCAGTATGAGTCCTAGGTTGATAATACAAGCCGTACTGAAGACCGTAAAAAGTTTCAGATGGCTGGATTATGAAGGGTGCAACCTACGACTCTCAGTACGAGCCGTACAACATTGGTACGAGCCGTAACACTGAGTCGTGAAAATATTCAGAAGAATTACACAAGAGGTAGACTCCTGACACGAATAGACAGTATGAGTCGTGGCGGCAAGGTACTAGTCGTACTATCACACTTTTGACAAACTTTAGAAAAATTCAGAGTTTTCAGAGTCAAGCCACGAAAGCACAGTAAGACTCGTAGGAAGCATGTACGAGTCGTACCAAGGCTCAACACTTAGCCAAATTTCAGCAAGCCAAGGACATATGGATAGCAGGTACGACCCATACAATCCTGCTACGGGTCGTAGGATCTGTCGTGGCTCAAACAACACCAGTTATGGAAATTTACCCTGTTAGCTTAGGGAAAGGATTCTTATGTCTATATAAATACCTTTTATGTTTTATTTTTAGTAGACAACATCTAGATAACATAGAGAGAAACGTTGGAAGTAATTAGAGAATGTTAGGAAGTGAGGAAAAACATAGAATTGAGTTGATTGTCTTATTATCAACCTTTTCTTGATTTCTTTCTTGATCTTTGTGAATTGTGCTTGAGTTTTTTTGGAGATAATCAAAGAAGCTTTTTCTCTCATCTACAATTGTAAATATTGAATTATGTGTTTAATTATGAATGCATATCACAACCTTGCAATTATGAGAGGCTAAAGCTAAAACCTCCATAGCTAGGATTGTGGGAACCATGGTGGATTGAGCTAGGGATACACAAAAGTGATTCAAAACCAATGCAAAACGATTGTACTGTATTCTCTTCATGCTTAAACTTTTCTTAAAGGTGTACGACATTAGGACTTGCCCAAATTCTTTACTTGCTTGAGCCTAGAGAGGTAGAGATTAAATTCTTAACTTGAGCTGTGGTCGCAGGATAGTTGAAATTTGGAACTTATTGATAACAGATAGTTTGGAACCACTCATGAGACCTGACCTGGTGATTGAGTATAGTCATCCAATAGGGACGAACCAATCCTTTGGATGAACCAGGGTTATCAGTTCTACAAGTAAGCATTGCTATTGATCAAATGTATATCTCCCAAGCAGTTATGAACCCATGGGGAACACAACCCTAGTTAGTCTTAACTCTTGATTTTACTTCACAATTTCAGTCATTGTTTTAATTATTATTTTCTTAAAACCCCCAAATTAGAGTAACTAACCAATAAGTTTACTTACCAGCATTAGTCTAGATCTTCCATATTCCCTGTGGGTTCGACCCCAACCTCTTTGTTGGATTCTTTATTGACAATGTCCGCTTCATACTTCAATAGGAGGTGTGAGTTTGAGTGTTATCAAAAAGTGGCGCCATTGTCGGGGAATACGGCTAAGACTAGATTAATATCTTGTAATTGACTTATGGTAGTTATTACCCTATTTATGTTTTCTTTGTTTTTCTTTTGTGATTCTGACAGGATACATCAAGAGAAAAATCTCTTTTTCAAACATCCAGATGGAATATGATAAGCTGCCAATGCCTGTGGAGGAGGTGATGACTATTGACACATTAGTAGCTGTCATGATGAATTATGAGGGGGATGAGATACCAGAATACACGGAGACTATGAACGCTTTAAATTTCATATAATTTCAACCCAAAGAAGTTAAACCTGGATCTGAAGAATCGTTCAACACCGCCAACTAAGCCATCTGTGGGGGTACCACCAGTCCTTGAGTTGAAAGCACTACCTCCCTATCTCAAGTATGCATTCCTCGGTGAATACAATACTCTACTAGTAATAATAACAGCAGATCTTTTGGACGAGCAAGTGGGAGCTTTGGTCAACATACTAAAAAGGTACAAAAAGGCAATTGGCTGGACCATAGCTGATATCATTGGAATCCCTCTAGGCATATGTACTCACAAGATCTAGCTCTAGCCAAATTGCAAACCAAGTATAGAACATCAGCGCCGCCTGAACCCCCCAATGCAAAAAATAGTAAAAACGGAGATCATCAAGTGGCTGGATGCTGGTGTAATATATCCTATCTCAGATAGCAAGTGGGTGAGTCCGGTACAGTATGTACCAAAGAAAGGTGGGATCACAGTAGTACCCAACGAAAAAAAATGAGCTAATACCGACACAACCAGTCAAAGGGTGGCGTGTATGCATGGATTAAAGGAAACTCAACCACTGGACCCAAAAGGACCACTTTCTAATGCCATTCTTGGATCAGATGCTTGACAGACTAACAGGTAGATATTTGTACTATTTTCTTGACGGTTATTCGGGATATAATCAGATTACCATCGCTCCAGAAGAACAGGAAAAGAAGACCTTCACTTGTCCGTATGGAACGTTCGCTTTCAGACGAATGCCATTTGGATTGTGCAATGCACCGACCACATTCTAGTGCTGCATGATGTTTATATTCTCAGATATGGTGAAGGACACCTTTGAAGTATTTATGGACAATTTCTCTATTGTAGGTGACTCATTTGAATCTTGCCCCAACCACTTGGGCAAAGCATTGAAAAGATGTGAAGAAACTAATCTGGTCCTAAACTAGGAAAAATGTCATTTTATGGTCAAGGAAGGAATAATGTTGGGTCATAGGATCTAGGAAAAAGGGATTGAGGTGGACAAGGCAAAAATTAAGGTTATAACTAGTTTGCCACCCCCTATTTCCATAAAAGTGGTTAGAAGCTTTCTAGGGAATGCAGGATTCTACAGATAATTCATCAAGGACTTCTCAAAAACTGCCCAACCATTGTGCCAATTACTTGAGAAGGAGGTAAAGTTCGTGTTTGATAAGGCATGTCTGAGGACTTTTGAGTGCTTGAAATAGAAACTCACCACTGCTCCTATCATTATAGCTCCAGATTGATCTCTTCCATTTGAGGTAATGTGTGATACTAGTGGGGTTGCTCTTGGTACTATTTTAGGCCAACATGGAGTAAAGATTTTTCATCCTATATACTATGCCAGTAAAACACTCAATACAACTTAGAAGAATTAATGGACATAGTATAGGAGCTATTGGCGGTGGTCTTTGCATTCAAAAAATTTCGAGCATACTTGCTTGGAACCAAGGTGATCATTCATACAGAGCATGACTCTTTGAGGTACCTGATGTCAAAAAAAAAATGCTAAACCCAGATTGATTCGGTGGGTGCTCTTGCACCAGCAATTTGAGTTTGAGGTTAAAGATCAGAAGGGAACGAAAAATCAGGTAGTGGATCATCTATCCAGGCTTGAGTCTGAAGCTAGGGTAAGAGAGGAGGTTGATATTGATGATGCCTTCCCAAAAGAACAGGTGCTCGCTGCATCTCAGGATTTGATTCCCTGGTTTGCCGACTTCGCAAATTATTTGGTTAGCGATATGAAACCGGCAGACCTTACTCCTTAGCGGAAGAAAAAGTTTTTATTTGATGCCCGTAGATATAATTGGGATGAGCCATACTTATTTCGCATTTGTGCATATGGGATCATTCGTAGGTGTGTGCTTGAAATAAAGATGTTGAGCATTTTGGAGGCCTGTCATTCATCTCCAGTTGGGGGTCATCATAGTGGTATCAGAACTTCACATAAAATCTTATAATGCGGATATTATTGGCCCTCCACAAAGATGCATATGATTATGCCAATTCCTTGATCAATGCCAAAGGTAGGGCGGTATTACCCGTAAACATGAGTTGCCATTGACCCCCATCTTGGAAGTTGAGTTATTTGATGTATGGGGCATCGACTTCATGGGCCCATTTTCTAGCTCACATGGGATGAAATAAATCTTAGTGGCAGTGGATTATGTCTCCAAATGGGTGAAGGTTATTTCACTACCAAACAATGAAGGCAAAAGTGTTATAGCATTTCTGCGGAAACACATCTTTGCCAGGTTTGGCACTCCCAGAGCTATTATCAGTGATGGTGGATCTCACTTTTGTAACCGCTTCTTTAGGACGCTATTGGAAAAATATGGTGTCAAGCATAAAGTGGCCACACCTTACCATCCTCAGTCAAGTGGACAAGTGGAAGTTTCAAATAGGGAAATCAAGACCATCCTAGCCAAAATAGCGAATACTAGCTGGAAAGATTGGTCTAGGAAGCTCGATGATGCGCTGTGGGCTTACCGAATAGCTTATAAAACCCCCATTGATTCATCTCCGTACCAACTGGTCTATGGCAAAGCATGTCATTTATCGGTCGAATTAGAGCATAAGGTGCTATGGGCTCTGAAAAAGCTGAATATGAACTGGAACAAAGCAGCCAAGTTGAGGCTTAACCAGCTCAATGAGTTGGATGAGTTCCGACTTAGAGCTTATAAGAGTGCGGCTATTTATAAAGAAACGATGAAGGTTTACCATGATAAGAAGATTGTAAAAAGTGAGTTTAGTCCAGGCGATTTGGTCCTACTGTTCAACTCAAGGGTCCGGTTGCACTCTGGAAAGTTGAAATCTAGATGGATGGGACCCTACATAGTGGTACATGTGTCCCCATACGATGCAGTGGAACTTGAGAATAAAGAAGGAAAAACGTTCAAAGTGAACAGGCAAAGAATAAATTTGTATCTAGGAGATGTGGAGAAACTAAGAGGAATAGAGGTAGTATACCTTGATGATGCCTGAAGATCCACAAGCGTCACATCGTGCCGCGACGTTAAATAAAGTGCTGCATGGGAGGCAACCCATGAATGGTGAAGTCTGAGTAGCCACAGGTATGTTCCCTTCCCTCTGTTTTTGTAGTTCATGCTTCGGAGATGAAGCACAATTTTCAAAATGGGGAGGGGGTGTACTTGTAATTTTTGGGATTTTTTATTCGTTCGAGGGTTTTTCTTATCATGTTTTTCCCCCTCGGGCATTCTATCTAGTAGAACCGACATATTTAGAATTTTATTTTCTTATTTTGTGATTTTTGTTTAATTAGAAAATATCTTAGGAGTACTCAGCCAATGAAAGTGCACTAGTTTTGGATTTCTGAAAAATTGACCATGTTTAAAATTTTTGTGATGCATTAGCTGCGTACTTGTGACTGCATGTATGATTTCTGTGGGTATTTTGATTTCATTTAGTGTATTAGCATGAGTAGTCTTGTTAAGACATGAGTAAACCAGACAGGTGAAGTGAATATAAGTCATGTGCCATGAGTGAGTGAGGTTTGATATTTAATTCAATTTTGTGTTGAAGATCTAGAACTTGTCTGGTTGGTCTTTGCATAGGCTAAGGATGGTTAGTTGGGATATGATCATAGGCCATTTTTTTTTGTTAAGCTCACTTTTAGCCTAAATGAACATACCAAAATCATATGATTCCCTTGATTCCAATTTTGAGCCTTTAGTAGACCATTTTTCTTTGACTAACCGATGAACCGTACCCATTTTTTATAATGAATCTGTTTTGGCTCTGGTCCTTCCTTGGACATTATGAACCTCAACATAGGCAAAATGCCTAAGTTGAGGGTGGCTAGAGTAAGGGTTCATAAATGGTGGAAATGAGAAAAAGAAAAAGAAAAGAGAAAAGGTGAAAAATAAGGTGTGGTGTGACAAATGAAAAAAAAAGAGAGATGAAAAAGTTGAAAATCTTAAAAAAGAAAATTCAAAAGAAAAAAATATAATTCTTGAAAATTTTGAAAACACACCACACTCATACGAATGCATCCAAAAGAGGTGAAAAGGGAGGAAAAAGAATGAAAAGAAAAGAGGGTGAAATAGGTGAACGATGAAGCCAATGTATGTAGTGCCAAGGAAGGGTCACTCACTTAAAAAATATCTCACATTTATCATGTCGATCCCTAAAAGCCTACATTACAAGCCGTAGCAAGTCCTATAGTGATCCTAATCTGACCATCTTACAAATCGAAGTATAGAAAATAAGGGCAAGCCTATGGTATTTGATACACAGTACTTGAAATCTTCTTTGTGAGAGTGAGAGGCTCGCCTGTTCAGTCCCATGAAATATCTGACACTATATCCATGAGCGGGGACTTCATTTGCTGTGAGGGTACATGGGTTATGCTTCCTTTTACCATTGGTTTGTGTGAAAAGCATTGGTGATGACGTGATTGTCTGCTGATAGCTAGATGACATTTATTGATCCCTGCTTAGCATGTTTTGTGGTTTCTTGTAGTACATTAGCTAATATTGGTTTATGGAAGAAGGGTCAAAAGTCGTTGAATGTATAGTGCAAATTTTGTATGGTATTGGCTGTAGTATCCTAGGTTTATTTTCTAGTTGAGTATCGTGTTTAGTTTTTTCTTTTCTTTGCCTGAGGACATGCAAAAGTCTTAAGTTGAGGGTGTTGATGTGCTGTGAGATTACAACACTTTCGACGCTCAAAACTGAGAAAATAGCATGGACTTAGGAGTGTGTATATGGATATAAGACACTTTTTCTTTGATTACAGGACAAATAAGTGTTGGAGCAAGAATGTGCAAAAGATAGCCTGAAAGTGTATAAAATGGGCTAAAGTCACAGTCTTAGTACGAGCCATAGGTTGATGGTACAAGCCGTACTGATGACCGTAAAAAGTTTCAGATGGCTGGATTGTGAAGGGTGCAACTTACGACTCTCACTACGAGTCGTAACACTAAGTCGTGGAAATATTCAGAAGAATTGCATAAGAGGCAGACTCCTGACACGGATAGACAGTACGAGTCGTGGAGGCAAGGTACTAGTCGTACCATCACACTTGTGACAAACTTTAGAAAAATTCATTGTTTTTAGAGTCAAGCCACCGAAGCACATTATGACTCGTATGAAGCATGTATGAGTCATACCAAGACTCAACACTTAGATAAATTTCATCAAGCCAAAGGACATACGGATAGCAGGTACAACCTGTACAATGATCGTAGGATCTGTCATGGATCAGGCGGCACCAGTTATGGAAATTTACCCTGTTAGCTTAGGAAAAGGATTCTTATGTTTGTATGAATACCTTTTATGTTTTATTTTCAGTAGGCAACATCTAGATAACATAGAGAGAAACGTTGGAAGTAATTAGAGAAGGTTAAGAGTGAGGAAAAACATAGAATTGAGTTGATTGTCTTATTATCAACCTTTTCTTGATTTCTTTCTTGATCTTTGTGAATTGTTCTTGAGTTATTTCGGACATAATCAAAGAAGCTTTTTATCTCATCTACAATTGTAAGTATTGAATTATGTGTTTAATTATGAATGCATATCACAACCTTGCAACTATGAGAGGCTAAAGCTAAAACCTCCATAGCTAGGATTGTGGGAACCATGGTGGATTAATGAGCTAGGTATACACAAAAGTGATTCAAAATCAATGCAAAACTCTTGTATTGTATTCTCTTCATACTTAAATGTTTCTTAACGGTGTACAACATTAGGACTTTCCCGAATTCTTTACTTGCTTGAGCCTAGAGAGGTAGAGATTAGGAAAACAGAATTACAACAAAGCCTTGATCTTGATGTTCATTGTATTAACTTGAGTTGTGGTCGCAGGATAGTTAAATTTGAAATTTATTGATAACAGATAGTTTTGAACCACTCATGAGACCAGACTCAGTGATTGAGTATAGACATCCAATAGGGACGAACTAGTCATTTGGATGAACTCTAGTTATCAGTTCTACAAGTAAGATTGGTATTGATCACATGTGTATACCCGAAGCAGTTATGAACCCATGGGGAACAAAAACCGTAGTTAGTCTTAACTCTTGATTTTACATCACAATTTTAATCATTGTTTTAATTATTATTTTCTTGAAACCCCCAAATTGGAGTAACTAACCAACAAGTTTATTTACTGGTATTAGTCTAGATCTTCCATATTCCCTGTGGGTTCTATCCCAACCTATTTGTTGGGTTCTTTATTAACAACGTCCACTTCATACTTCAGC